>JAGVSP010004411.1:0-39445 GCA_022494985.1 Micrasema minimum
AAAGGGGCCCCTTTTTCCATAAAAATTTCAAAAAATATAAGCTTCCAAGGGTTAAATTTTAAAAAAACACCCCCTTATTATAAAAATTCCCGCAAGAGTCTTCCCCCAAACAGGCCGTTTCACAAAACCGTTTTGACTTTATATGTCTAGTGTTTAACGTAGTTTCCTTTTGATTCCTTTGTGAGTGATTAAGGGATAAAAAAACCCTAAAACACGGAAAGTATAAAATTTTTAAGTAGGGAAAATGCCACTTCCTAAAACCCCTTTTTAAAAGGGGGCCCAAAGGAAAAGGGGGAAATTTTAAGGGACCTTTGTTTATAAATAAACGGGTTTTTTTTTAAAAGGAAAAAAAATTCTTACTTGGGCTTATAATTTCATTTTTAATTAATAACTAGAGTTTTTAGTTTTTTTTTTGCCCAAAGGGGCCCTTTTTTGCACAAGTTAAACCCAAATAAGAATAAAAAAATTTTATGTCAAAAAGGGTTTCCCAAAAAGGAACTCGTTAACTAAAATGAATATTATTTATAAATTAAGGAAACATAAACAACTATCTCTCACTTCTTATAGTCACTGTGAAGGTGAGATGATCAGTTTAATTACCGCTTCAGCGCTCAAGGAGAAAGTTTAAGGTGTTACTTCATTAAATAAAATGAACTAATTTTAAATTATAAAAAATGAGATAGAAAACAGTATTTAATGTTGGCAGGGAATTAAACCTTGCCCCCATTGTGCATGGGTCTCAACGCCACTAATCCACACCTTGATGTAATGTTCAATAACTTAATGAAAAACTTTTCAAATAGCAACTATCCCGTTATAATGGACCACGGGACAATTAAAAAAAAAGTGATTTATATCTTAGATACGATATTTTTTTTAAATTTTCGTAATTAATTTTTGAGATATCATAATCGTGATTTCCTGTCAAAACAGGTCATTATATGGTAGAATGCATCGATTAATGTTTTAACCAAGTTTTGATGTAAGTAGCGCCTAAAATATAAATAAAGTTAAAAGCCACTTGGTTCCACGAATTAACTGTATATTTTTATATTTTATTTAGTTACGGAACAATAATAGACAAAAGGATACTAAATATAATACAAAAAAAGATAAAAATATACCTAGGTAGACCAATTGCCCTTTAAAATTGTTCACTTAATCGAATGACCAAAACATAATGTTTATGAAAATGTGACTTACACACAATGCTTAAGTAAATATAACACACATATAAAAGCAAAAGTGATCACAAATATCTGGCGGACAACCTTCTCTTGAACCCACCTACGGAGCTTCCGAAGATGTCCCATCTGTACCTTCAGTGCTGTCCCTGTGTATTACGTTGTACTCTCTGCACATACGAGTATACGAGAGAGAGGATTGTAACCAATATCCTGTATTGGAGGAAAAGCGCTCAACTCTGAAAATGTCTTGATTACGCAGTCGTATATTGACCTTTTTGTGCGCTTAGGAGACGGGTGCTTTTAAAGCATCCTTTTTTGGTCAATCCTTTTTTAAAATATTTTTTACTATGAATCTTTTGAATTTTCATTTTCATTTCACAGAAAAATTAAAAATATTCATTACTATTCACACAAAAAAAAAAACGAAATAAAAAAAACTATATTAAGTACACTACTTTAATATTAAGTTTCTTGACCGGATTTCCATTGTTTTTTAAATAACGCGTCGCTTAGCAGCACCTGTCGATTTGCATGGCAATAAGTGCGGGTTGTCGAGCCAAAGTGGGCCGCTGGACCCGGCAGGGGTGACCAACCGAGCGCCGCGTCTCGTCACAGGTTAACTTATGCAAATGAAAACTGCCCTCTCTGTACTTAGCAAGGGATTATTCGACTAATTGGATTGGGGAGAACACCCTCACCTTCTAATGAAAAGCCTTACAAGCCTAAAATGGCAAAATGGGATATGTTGCGATTGTTTCATTACATGCAACAGCTTGAAGAAGTATTAAGCGAATGAGAGATGCGAAACAGCTGTCACACAATCAAAATGCACGTATGATTATCAACAATCATCATTATTCCTTATCCGCTCGCCATGAAACTCCATGAGTTATTTTTCATAACAAAGTCATATAAAATTCTCTGTTGTTAAACGTTTTTTCATAATTTTTAAGCTAAGCTAGTAGATACATTGCCTTGAAAAAATAATAATTGAAGTAAAAATAATTAATCATTTTGATGGCATACTTTTAAGAAATTGTTGCATTTTCTGAAATTGCTGGAGCAAACTTTAACACGATGCGTGCTGTCTGGAATTCTAGTTTATACTTGGTCAAAACAAAATGGCGACTCTTTAACTCCTGCATTGTGTCGTGCTCCTTAAAGATGGATGTGAATCCTGGCACCTCACAAAAGCTCAGAATGCTCGCTTGTTAAGTTTTGAAAACAGGTGTCTGAGAAGGATACTAGGTGGTCTGATTCATAACCAACGCTGAAGTTCAGGAACGGACGCAGCAACCTCCAATAACTGGAGACGTGAAGATGCGGCGGTGGATGGCTTGGACATGTACTTCGGATGCCTCGGGAGAGCCTGAACCCGAGCTGCCTCTTCCTTACGCCTGCAGGATACCGCCGTCCTGGCAGACGATAGATGACCATCTTACGGATGTACTCAGCGGAGTCGATGGATGCGGGCCTGACGTGAGAGGAGGTGGGAGAGCTGGCTGGTGATAGGGTCTCCTGGAGCGATCTAGTGATGTCCACATGCACCACATAGGAGCGAAAGCGGTGAAAGAAAAAGAAGAAGAATGTCTGATATCCAGCTATTAGAAAAGTTTTCATTCCCATTGAATGAACATTTCATTAATGTAATAGAGTAGCGTAATCATTTTTCAGAATCGCTAAAATTCAGTTTGAGGTCGCGGGCGGTTACAAGTAGTCCAAGTGTCCGACTTGAAGGAATACTGTCTATGTGTCTATCTGCGGCGGGTTAGGGGATGTTCTGAGCCAAGGGGGTTATTCAGACATCCTGTCTCCGCCGCATCATGGCATTAACCTCACAGTTTACAGGGATCCACCACCTTTCAAGGGCGATTATATCATTCAATACTTAATCGGTTACTAGATGGACTTGTAGGAAGACTGTTTGTGTCTATCTGTGGCTAATTAGGGGTCATTCTGAGCCAAGGGAGTTATGAATTATAATTAACTAACTAACCATCACATAGAACGCCACACCACTCAGTCCTGGCATACTTCTCTTTTGGTTTTTCTATATTTCTTCTATAAAATTGTTTTAGCCTTGTGCAATATAATAAAACTTATCCCTCCAGTTCTCCATTACCTACTTTGTTACAATACTGCCATTTAACACATGTTTTTGTATTTCGTCTCATCTTTCTCTCATAGTGTCTTTTTCCAACTCATGTGTTTAGTGTCTAAATTTATTTTGTAAAAACTGATATTTATACTTTTGTCTTGTACAACATGTTACCAGTCTGAAGATGCCCGTTACAGGGTGAAAGCGCTAACTGGTCAAAATAAATAAAAAGTGGAAGTGTACCAAGTATTTTTTATTTAACTTTAATTAGTTATATATGAATAATTTAATATAAAAATTTGTGTAAATATTTAGCTTTATTATTACGTAAATGACTTAATTCATGTATTTCATATGTACACAATATAAAGACGATCCTATTAAGAATACTTAACTCTGAATTTTACTTAATGAAAAAATCGTTTTAAATGTTGACGATATCTGTTTTTAGTAAATGTATTTTTTATCGCTGTGAAGTTTCTTTCTGAAAACAAGTCGTCGCATCGCCGTTGGGATTTTCTTGTGATTTATGTTCGTTTAAATGGGCTTATCTATTAATGGGCTACTATGCACCAGATCGCTTTCGATATTGATTGAGGAAGTTTTTATACGATTGCTTTTATAAGTTTCTGCGATTGATTTTATATGATTGCGGAAGAAGCCCTCTAAAGGAGAAAATAAAACACAAATTACTTTCAGAGTAAAACGATTTTACTATATTATGATATTTCAATCGTAGTTTTACAAAGGACTGATTTTATTTGCCTTGTAAAGAGGCACAAAATTACGCCAATGTTAATTTTTTTTAAATTTTAAAAAAATTATAATTACGGTTCTTCACCAGGGCTAGGAACCCAAACATTGTAATAAATCAATAACAGGGCTGTAATAAAACTCGACAGGTCATAAACCCGAAAACAGGTGATAATCCACATTGTATTCCAAGACGAATAGGTCTATATAACTTTTAATCTAAGCTTGAAAAAAAAAATTATTTCTTATCCAAAAATTTTCATAAGTATCGATGATAAAGTAAAATTATCTCAAATTCCATTAATCGAGCAATAACAGAGTTTTAAATTTAGTGATAACTTGATGGTATATATAAATTTTGTCGAAAGGCAGAATAATTGTATCACCATGGTGCTTCATAATCAGATTGTTCTCGATTCAAACTAAGGGTCCATTGAAATACAAAACTCTCTACTGAAAATATCCATTTAACACAGAAAGGTAAATTCCACTAGTTACCCGCTATGTACATCGTGTACTGTTACACCAAGAATATCGATGATTGAGGATATTTAAATATAGTGTTTATATCCGCGATGAATTTATGTAAAATGTATTTGAGCCCCCAGTGGATATTTAAAATGAAATTTCAAAATAAACTTCCGGGAAAGATCTCGCAAAGCTTCTAAAAATTATCACAAAGTTAAATCTTCTTATTATCTAGACGCATGTTTAACTTACAATGTGTGCTATCTTGAGAAACTACGCAAGACCGATTTTAAACATTTTATATTCTACTTGTAACTAATGGTAATTTTTTACAGTGTAACTAAGCGTTATAAAATTTGGTATCAAGTTCTTACTTAAATAAATGGTGGGTTAAAATAAATTTTATAGAAAAGCGCCAGTATCGGCTCATTGCACACGATCGACATATGTTAACTTCTCATTTAAAAAACTCACTTGTGTAAAGAAAAAAATTGCGATTAATCCTCGTATTTGGGGGTCTTAAGAAACTAATACCTATGGCTCTTATTCTTGCCTATAATTAAATGTGTGGGTATCTCAATTTGAAAATATCAGATAAGGTAGCTACAAACCAGGGGTAGTAACGATTGTGATATAACATTATACAGTTATCTTTGCCTGCTTAATATGTATCTCTACAATTATTGCATTATTTTTAGACAAACCGGGATGGGCTACTGAAAAGACCGTGAGTATTGCAGGCATACTTAAATCGA
Organism: Micrasema minimum; assembly: GCA_022494985.1. Classification (NCBI taxonomy): domain Eukaryota; kingdom Metazoa; phylum Arthropoda; class Insecta; order Trichoptera; family Brachycentridae; genus Micrasema; species Micrasema minimum. Next base: position 5,262 of record JAGVSP010004411.1, read on the forward strand.
TGATACGTTCTCCAACTCATTTTAATTAAAAAAAAATTAATTATATCTCAAAAATTGTAAATTGCTTATTCCAATAATCGCAGCATTAAAAAGTAAATTTATCAAATCCCTTTTTTATTAATAACAACATTTAATATCTATATTTATTATTGAAATTATTGTAATTAATGATTGTTGGCATAAGACTACCTATCTCCCCTAATCCACTAACCTAATATTGCATAAGGGCCCTGCATGGCAGACAATAAACACTGTTCCTTGATCATTTATTACAAGGTTTAAGGATGATTAGTACTTACACTATAGGTACCGATCAAAATATCACACATGAATATTATTCTCATAATACATTGTGCTGTTTGAACAGTTTAAAATTTGCATTCATGACCCCGAATTGGAGCAAATAGATCCTTGTTACGTCGGGACCATTTAATTTGCCGAGACATACATAACGGCATAAAATACTAAAAAAATAATATTAAGTGCGTGTAATAAAATTACTTTTAAACACTCGATAATGCATCTTTCAAGGAGATCTATCTTTGACGTAATTTAAAAGTGATAGGTAAGAGGGACTTCTTGGAGGTTGTCAGTTATCTTATAATCAATCACGTTTCCTCAAAGTTTTAGACTGATTTTAGGATCGATGTGAAGCTTTTAGAGGAAATTACTTTTCTGATAAGCATTGTGGTTTATTTGTTACCTGTTAATAGCCAATCGATATTTTTGGGAAATAATGTCAGTTGTCTGGGTAGGTAAGTGGATTTTGGTCTGTATAACATTGATAAAATACTGACCATAAACCAGCCAATAATATTTTAAAATTCGTATTTTATTAAGTTTTTTACTATATAAATTACATTTCTTCATATTTTTGAAGTTGTGTGATTATCGTTTGTGTTAGCAGAATAAGTCCTACATTGGTGTCAATCAAAAAATATGATATTTTAGATTATTTTCAATATACTAGTAGTATGTCAGAAGAACTACTTGTCACTTCTTTCTACACAATACAGATTTGACAGTAATCCTAATTCAAGTAAATAAATCGGAGAGGTGCGGAGTATATAAATGCCGTAACCAACAAACTAAACTCGTCAAAAATCCCCATAAGAATCAACAATGTAAACAATTATCTATTGTTATAATCAAGTACCGCAAGAAGTAAAATCATAATCGGGTGTGCATAATATACTCCCACCAAACAAGTGATTCCCACGTCTATTTAAACCACACGGAAGACGTTGAGTATCATCTAGTCGAAAACCCGTATGCAAAATTTATAATTTTAGGAGATTAAAAATTTACCAAGCTGTAATGGAATGACGTCAAATCAACCCAACACCATTTATAATTCTGGAATTGCTTCGTGAGAATTTTAGAATATCGTTCTAACTTTATGGATTTACGCAAGCAAATACTGTTTATAACTTCCAAGGGCCGACCAATTGGATATTGGTTTCTCTAGTGACCCTGAACTTAAAATTTATCCATCTGGCAAGATACATTAACTTCTAGTGTATAGATCCATTACATCCATGTATAGAATATTATTGTAGAATTTGTCGAATGAAGGTCATGTCATCGTTATTAAATCAGACACACAGAAACACAACTTTACTAAGGAAGACTATTGTAAATATTATTAAGGATTGACTGAAATCGGACTGGTCTGATCTACTCAATATCAATTTTAGACTTTAACGCTCAGGTTGATCACTTTTATACGAAAAATAAACAACGTATTTAGACTCCATGTACCCACTTTTTATACTTTAAGAAATTATTTTTCCTATTTGGTTTGACAAGGAAACAAACAAATGTGTGATATTGATAAAAATTTCGCCCATAAAATATACAAGGAGACGAATTCTATTGAATCATACACAAAATTTTGTGCTCTTAGATCTAATGTAAATTGCTATCTAAAAAATGCTACGCCGATCTATATTTGCAATTGTAGAAAACATCAATACCCTAGTAATATTAAAGAATTCTGGTTAAATTTCCAAATTCACTACGTAAAACAGTCAACAACTATCCCAATTCTATGTTTTTTGGAAACAAAAAATAGCGATAAAACTGGAATTCATTAGTGAATTTGTTTGCTGATTTTTTTCAAAACTGTTTATGATGTGGATACTCCTATTACAGACTTAAATTCTTCTTTCTATAAGTGATGTGTTAAATGTTCCTAGCATAAATATATCATTGAGTGATATTATATACAAGATAAAAACCCTGGATGAGCGCAAATCTGCTGGTCCTGATAATATCCCTCAAGGAAATCTCAAGTTGATTCTTTATACACTGACTTCAGTAAAGCTTTTGACAAGGTACACCATTCAACGCTGCTCGAAAAATTACGATTAATGGGTTTGAACAGTGATATCCTTATTTGGCTCAAAATCTTACCTTAGTAAGAGAAAACTTTGTGTTAAAATACATTCATTTGAATCTTATGTATTTGAAGCCACAAGTGGAGTGCCACAAGGCTCTCACTTAGGTCCTATTCTATTTATACTTTTTATCAATGATATAGTTAAGATTTTTAGCGGTGTTGAAATGTTATTGTTTGCCGATGACCTGAAGATGTATATAGAGATTAAGTGTTTAAATGATTGTCTAATCCTTCAAGAAAATCTGAATAACTTGTTTAATTGGTGTACAGTCAATAAACTTAAGTTGAATGTATCAAAATGCTGTAAAATGAGCTTTTACAGGTTGAAAAACAGGATCGAATTCCAATATTCTCTTAATGATATCCCTCTTGAGGAGGTGAAGTCTATTAAAGACCTTGGAGTCATATTTGATACAAATCTTTCATTTGTTTTACACATAGATACCATTTGTAATAAAGCCATGAAAATGTTAGGTTTTGTGTTAAGGACAGTGAGGGACTTTAAAGACATTAAAATGTGTTAAAATTCTTTATAAATGCTTTAGTGAGATGCCAGTTGGAATACAACTCAGTGGTGTGGTCTCCTTACTACAATATTCATATAAAGGCTATTGAAAGAGTACAACATAAGTTTTTAAGATTTGTAAATAGTAAATATTACCACATTGCCACAGAACTCATTGATTACAAGTTTCTTCTAAAGGAGACCAACTTGATAACCCTTAGTGACAGGAGAGTTATGACAGATCTCGTATTCCTCTACCATATCTTACATTCAACGATCGATTGCCCTGAGTTGCTCGGTGGAATAAAGTTTATAGTACCTACAGTTAGTACTAGACAGAAAAGTCTGTTCCACTGTGGCAGTGGTAGAACTAACTATTATATGTTCATTCTCCTATACCCAGATTACACAGGTTGGGTAACGAGCATTGCGGGGTCAATCGATTTATTTAATGTCAATATCCAGAGATTCAAGTCCTTCTTAATAAATTACTTTTAATTCTATGTAATTTTTATTTTTGTAATAATTTTTATGTAATAATTATTTGTCTTTATTTTAATTTTATTCTATTTATATTATTACTTTGATTCTATGAAAAATATTTCAGTTTTTTCTCAGCGAATTATTTCTTTTGGCTCTTCTGTTTTTAATTTTATTTTGTTTTATTTTAATTATATTTCAATTTATATAAGTACTGTAAACTACTGTATAAAATAATATTATGTATTTGTAAATGCCCAACGGGCGTAGATAAATAAATAAATAAATAAATAAATAAATAAATAAATAAATAAATCTAGTACTAAATAGAAAACAGTTAAGATAATTTTATTAATTCAATTGAATGATTTTTGAAATTTAAAACAAAACATACATTTTTATTTAAATGGCTTTAAATAGAATCAAGATAATGTTATGAAGAACGATCTCTTTGGTGCCATGCCTTCCTTGGGATCACTATTCCAATCAGTGAACTTAGTATTATTTTATTTTTGTATTTTATAAACGCGTTTAATTCCTCTCATTAGATTTAGCTAAATAGTCATTTCAAAGCAAACTAGCGTTTGAATCTGTATGCTCTACATAGGGAATAGATTTGGGATGAATAAATGAATAAAATATCATCATCAACATCATACCATATCCGCTCCCTATGTGGAGCATATAGAATCCAAAAACTGCCTCCAGGCCAAGCGATCAGCCGCCAGCTCCCGTGCATCCTCCCAAGCCAAGTCCACGTCCCGCAGCTCCGACGCAAACTGCCGACGAATTGTCGACAGCGAAAAAAAAGAAGTTGAAAAAAAAAATACAAGTAGGTATGAATTATTATTATGGATAATTTATATAGCGCCGTTTTCGTATAAATAAACCTCAAGGGCGCTTCAAATATTGAATTTTATGCCTCGGGAAATTTAAAGTGAGTGAAAACTCAATTTCTGAGTTGAAAATACCGTTATCAAAATTTAATCAAAAGAAATTTGAGAACATATAGATCTTAAGTTCTCACAGTTGCGCACTTCTAGTGGGAGAGCGTTCCAAGCCACGGGGCCGCAACCGCAAAAGCGCGCTCTCCCAATTTTGTGCGCTGATTACGGATCGGTACTAAAACCCTGCCTATAGCTGTAGATGTAGCTGATCGAAGTGTGAGACGTTATTCAGCTAGTTAATCTGTAATGAAATGTAAGAATGACAAATTTGTCAAAACATTTTTCATTAGCCGATTGATTTAACGATGTATTGAATTTGCAATTTAACAAGTGTGCACTTATTCTCCAAGTGTGGCTGTTCACCATTTCAGGTAAAGTTATGTAATGGAATTTATAAGCGTTAGTGTGAATGCCCTTTGTGTGCGAGAAGAAAGGAAGTGTTTTGGAAGAATAAAGAAGTTCTCGTATTATTTGGCTCTCAGCCAGGGTCGATAGTGGGCTGAGATGTGAATCGTAAGCAGGTTGTAGAGGAAAAAAAGAGGAATAAAGTGACGTTACACCGAAAATGGGAGACATGAAAAAGAGCGGGAAAGGAAATTTGTGATTAGATTTTGAAAAGAAACTAAATTGATTTTGTTTTTATTTTTTGTAGGTTTTATAACTGTGGTTATCTACCCTGCCATTTATTACTTACATTTTTATTATGTACATATTATAAAATTCCGACAAGAGCTTTATTACAGAAATTAATTATTAATCATTACCACATTTTTGGGTTTGTGTTCAAATACTGAACACAATCTGGATTCATCCCGTTCCGGAATGGGTCATTATTTCATTATTTATAATCTAAACATAGATATGTAGGTCTTGATTTTTGCAGTATTTTTTATTTTATAGGCTTTAGGAATTGAATGTGACAACGTTGCATGAGAGTTTCAATATACCTGTTATACAGATGATTGGCGTTCCTGAGGAAAGTTGTAATACCTAACGTTTATAAACTCAACGGCACGTTAGATTACGCGAAATTAATCATTCCTAGTTTTCTATAATTTACTATGGCGAAAGATCATTACAAGTTGCTGATCCCCAGGATCTTCAATTCTCTACCTAGGCTTAATATATATAATGTATCTATTTGAATATAACATCCTTTAAAATTTGTAATACTTTTAAGCTTGCATTCTCCTGTTTTACTGTTTAAATTAATAAATATCTACATTCCTCCGAGAATACTTACGGCATTAGCAACTTTTCACCTGGAACCCTCAGACAAATTACGTTTTAACTCTGCCGATGCCTAGAAATGTCTTTTGACTAGCGAATTCAAACATTAGTCTTGTCTTCCTATGGGAAATTAATTTTATTTCATTTAATCGAATTATCACTTAAATCTATTGAAATTTACATTTTTTTATTATTTAATTTAATTAATTTTCATTTAATTCTGATTTCCCATATACCCTATTCATTTTACCGTCCTCCTAATCTATGTATTATAATTTAATTTAATTTAATTGTAAGTAAGTTAATACCATTTTATGAATACTAATTGATCATAACTTATGTAATTGACGATTAATGCGTAAAATTAAATAATAAAATAGGAAATCGTCAGATTTCATATTAATTAAAGGTAACTCCCAAAAGCATCTTTATTAATTCAAATAGTAAATTTATTTAATTTTGTTATTCACATCTCATTGCCTTGTACCTAATTTTGTTTGTATTTGTTTAGTCTTTATATTGTTATAAGTTTAACAGCTAAAAACAAATTTGTTTCTCATTTGTTTTTAATTATTTTCAGATTTTCTATTTTAGAATTAATTAAAAGATATCCAATGAAAACAAATTGTTATGGAAATCTTATTTTAATTTACGTTTTAATTTTTTTTTTCATTGAAAATAAACGCCATATGTGGCATTGAAAAAAACTTTAACTTAAGTGGCCACTTAACCCAGCCAATGACAGTGTCATCAGCCCTGTAAACGCCCAGATAATCCCAACATTCGTTCCTTCCTCTGTCTCTGTTGGGGTATTAATAATATTAGTTATTTATTTAATTGGAAATACTTGCACGCTAGAAAAAGGTATCAAGAAAAATGTTTAAAAGATTTATGGGAAACGCCTTCATTCCGCGCCAGTAGTGATTTGTTCCTCACCGCATACCGCCGCGCAAACTATCCCTTTCGGCAATTTGTCTAAAAAACCATTATTGATCATCAGCCAGAAAGTGCATCAGTGTTGCCGTTGTTGTGCGCCCGCTGGAAGAAGAGCAACCACCTATCAAAGGTAGGACACTTTACTATCTGGACGCGAATCCTCGAACTCCACCTGGGATCTAAGCCATCCTCAAATCCTCCACTAACTAACTAACCATCACGCCATTTCCCCGAAGGGGTAGCTTCGCACATCCCTTGCTTCCTCCACATTCATACACCTTTTCATGCACGCACATAAATTATTACGTCTTTTCACATGACCACTTTCAAGTATTTGTTGTACTTGTCATGCCATGTCTTTCTCGTCCTTCCTCAACCTTTACAACCAGGCACACTCGCATCGTAAATCCTTTTAGCCGTTCTTTCATCATCCATTCGCTCTAAATGACTAAAAAAATAAAATTTACTTCACAAAAATATTGTAGCTATATATAGTATTTTTATTTAAAAGATTTTACAGTAATTCGAGACTATGTATATTCTAATATTTATTTAGCAAGTACAATAAGAATTTAGTAACAAGATACATAGTTTACAAAATCATAAAGTAATTTAACTTTGACCGTATTTTTCCTCGCTCTAGCCAGAATAAATAAATATTTATCTTTAATTACGAGAACTAATAACCTTTTTGTTCAGAACTTATTCCACAGAATTACCGCTTTCGCTCCTTACGACCGCACCATCGAAAAAGACCTTTCTTAATTTTGTCGATAGCCTTGCATTCTGCTCTAATTTCGACATTAGGGCTTCATACATGGTTTTTGCCACACATTCGCCTGAGAGAAAGCATTTCAACAGCATTCAATCTACTTTCGTCCTTTTTTTTCATACATAAGGGTTGGTACTAGAACGCCATTAGGAACTGCTAATTTAGCCTCTTGCGATTGAAACTTAATTGCTACGACAGACTTTAAGGCACCACCAACTCTGTTATCGGCACTTTTTTAAATTGCAATTATATTAAGAAAGGAATACCTAGGTATACGTAAAAGAGATTACGCAACTGTTCTTTATAAAAGATATTATGTGCTTTAAAAAAGTTCTTATATAATAATATATTATGGATAAACACAGTAATTGTTACCAACCTAATAAAAAAAACTGGTTACTACACAGCTTGGGCACTAATTTTATCATCATACCATACCCGCTCCCTAAGTGGAGCATATGGAATCCACAAACTGCCTCTAAGCCAAGCAATAAGCCGCCAGCTCCCGTGCATCCTTCCAAGTCAAGTCCAAGTCCCGCAGCTTTGACGCAAACTGCTGACGAATTGTCAACAGTTTACGAACAGGACACTGAGAACCTGATGCCTTGTAAAATAGGAAAGCATGGTTAAGGCTCTCGGGAGGCATACGTAGTATATGGCCTAGCCAGCCGAAACGCCTTCGCCGGATGACAGTAGATACCAAGGGTTGCTGTGTCCGTTGCATCACCTCGTGTTCCTTACAAAGTCAAACCACCGTACACCTAAAATTCTTCTAAGACACCTATTCTCTGCACTCAGAAGTCTGCTATCTTGGGCCCTGGTTAGGTGCCACGATTCGCAGCCATAGAGGAGAACAGGTGTGATGCAGAAGTTATAAAGATTATCATTATTTTATTATTTTTCCAAGAAAAAAATGACAGTATTTACCAGCGAGATTTTAACATACTCGTTCCATATTCTAAAAACATTTTTCATTTCTTAATAGAAAAGGATTTCAAAATTACAAACGCATACATTTTGATAATAATTTATAAAGGTATCCAAATGGATTTCTACTGTAGATACTTCGTTCTTTGATCTTTATATTAACAAGGATGTGTATTTTGTACGTTCTGATTTTCTTTCCCTTTGTGTTGACGAAGCTTCGGCAGGATTTGTAACACAAAATGGATTCCTTACATAGGAACCCGTGATCCAGGATTATGTCCTTAACCCGAGGGCTTTTAATATTACAAAAGGGGGCTGGGTACAGGTAGTATAAATGAAAAGATTTCACGGACCCTTATTTTAGTGGTTGTTACGTAATCGTGCAGTCAATAAGATGAGTTAGGATATACTACTACATCTTCTATTTTACTTTATCCGCACCTAATGGTGCATAGGGCACTGCATTGGTACACCAAGTGCAGTGTATCTTGATTATTAAATTCAGGTAGAATGATCAGTCTTACGCTTCTATACCAGTCCAAAGTCCAAGGTAATACACATGAAATATCAATATGTTAATCAATATTTAATATTGGCTTCTTACGGGAATCGAACCCGCGACCTTACGGTACGGCTACGACTATGCTACGAAGCGGACAGGAAATAGTGCTTAAAAATATTTGAAGAATAGTTTGTATATCCATCGTGTATAGGAAAAATACATTGAATCTAAGCTTAATGACCATTTTAGTTAGAAGTAGGTATGTCAATCAAATAATTTAGCTAACAAAAGTATAATTAATTTTTTATTCCGTCACCACTGCCTTACATTTGTAACTTTCATAAAATAAAATCCTATTATTACTGTGTGATTATTTTTTAGTTAAAGATATTCTAATTTGTTATATTTTAAACTCCTAATTAAATTTTTAATATTGTATGTTGCGTTGGAGTGATTTAATAAATTTAATTCAATTTTATTTGTTAAATTATTAATGTATAACTAATTAAAGTTAAATAAAAAATACTTGGTACACTTCCACTTTTATTTATTTTGACCAGTTAGCGCTTTCACCCTGTAACGGGCATCTTCAGACTGGTTTAATTTAATAATTTAATCATGGAATTCCACCAAGTAATGTCAAAAAAAAATATAAATCAAATTAATTTATTTGTATACTTATTTAATAATCTACATGTAAATTTATAATGTTTAAAGTATTATGACCAGGTTTATTTTTTATTTAATATACAACATTTTGGGCGTGTTCAAATACTTGTACACAAATCTGGATCCCCCCAAGACGGGAGTAGGTATATATTTCATTTTGCTAATAAATACTTAACTTCAATATCAATGCATAGATGGAGCTTTTAACGCGCTGGTGGATGATTCTCGATTCGTAACATATGTACAAAATCAAAAATGTTACCTGGTGTGGATATTCGCTAATAAGCGAAATGGGGAATGTTGTAGCACATAAAGTGGCCACTTAACCCAGCCAATGACAGGTCATAAGCCCTGTAAATGCTCGAATATCCATATCCCTGAATTTGAAAAAAAAATAAAATTCTACCTCATCTCTTATTTAATATGTTTACATAACTGAAAATAATATGCAATTCAGCACAAAATTACGAGACAAAAACTTGTTTTTTAGGGCACAATTATTACACAGTATGTATTTATAAAAATTAACACTAAATTTACTGAATTCTCGTTCATAGAAGCTTCACTTTCAGTGAGCCTAGGTCTATCTAGATGATTTTGCGTCTAACTAGAACCTTCCTTGAAGTGTACTGCATATATTTTTATATACTTAGACGCATCGAAAAGTTTCTGTAAAATTCTGTGTCCCGGAAACAATAGATTTATTCAACCTTGTAAGTACAAGCATTCTTTATTATTCGTATTATTAAATGAACAAGTTATAAGAATTACTTAATAGGCACTAAAATAACTTGATAAGGAACGACTGAGTTTACGAGAGGATAACTTTTTATTCTGCGTTAAAAAAGTATTCCGTATTATATGAAAATTCTGACTCACAAAATTCAAGAAAAACTTAACCTATTTAAAAGACATTTTGTTTGTTTCTCTGTTACTATGCGGTAACAAAATGCGTATAAACAAGAACCCTCATAAAGTTGACGAATAAATTTATATATATTGCAGATTAAACTGAAAATGTTGGATAGAGTAGAATTTCTTTCCCTGAAGGTTTTCTTACTTTATCCCCAAATAAAGAAAGCCTTCAGAATTTGGTGAAGTAGCACAGCTGTCGACTCGGCACAATTGAGGACAATACTTTCAAACCTTGCTCTTTTCCCCAAAACTTCAAGGTTAAAAAAATATTTAGTAGTTATCTAAGGCGCCTCGTGGTAGTGAGGTTAGCTCGTTGTGCTGCCATGTTAGATCGTGGGTTCGTTTTCCGAAGGGGTCAGAATGAAATATTAAATTAATTTTGGTTGGTCAAGAGAAATTACATCAAGATTACTAGTACGAGCTATTAAGACATATTACTTTACAGAAGGAAAACATGCAAAACCTCAGCCTTAATGACATAAAAATGCAAGTCTTTGAAAATCTAATAAATGTTTCTTTTTGTTGTAATGCAAGGGTTGATCTCAAAAATCTAGTATACAATCATATGACAATAGTGTTATTTTCAATTGTATTATTTTCTATTGTATTATTGTAATGTGTTGTATCATTTATGATATAATTGTTAATTTTTATGTAATTGCCGATTAGGCGTAAATAAATAAATAAATAAATAAATAAATAGGGAAAAATAACGTTTTTTTATTTTCCAAATATTAAAATTGGTTAGTAATTTTTTTTCTTAATTTGTAGTAGGTTAAAAATTATTTTAATGGTTTTAATTTTAAATTACCGCGGAAACACTAGTCCGCGTTGGCCACGCCCCTTTTACGTCACTATTCATGTAGCTTGACGTTTACTATGAAAATAAAAATGTGAAACATAGAAGCGAGACCGAATTATGACGTCACGGGGGCCACAAAAAATAGTGTTGCGTTTTCGTGAACAGGTGTTTTTCAACAATTTTGTTTTTATGGAAATAACGTGATTTTTTCTGTTTGCTTATTTTTAAAATAATGGCCCATCTTCCTGAATTCTAAGACCCAAATTGCGGTATTAAAACATAAGTTAGCTGTAAAGTTAGGAACAAGTTGAGGTGGCTTGACCTTCGAGAAAAAAAACGGTTTTATGTGTCTTTGGTGGGTTTAAGAATGGTTTTATCTAGAAGTTTTATAATTAATGATATAATGTAGACATTTGAAACATTTCCTGTAATAAAGTAACCTTCGAGTACTTAGAAAAATACAATTAAAAAGCGTTGGAAATACTTGGATTTTTATTTTAATGCTTTCATATTAATGCGTTGATGGAAATGGATTGATAATTTTATTAACGGGTATACATACAGGTTTCAAAAATGGTTTAAATGCCGAAAAATATTGTGTTAGTTTTATTTTAGTGTAACATAAAAACACTCCAAGATATTAATTAATTAACAATAAAATAATGAAATAATAATCAAATTTTTAATATATAACTAATTAAAAGTTAAATAAATTAATACTCTTCCACTTTTAATTTATTTTGACCAGTTAGCGCTTTTCACCCTGTAACGGGCATCTTCAGACTCGGTAACATGTTGTAGGAAGACAAAAGTATAAATAGCAGTTTTTACAAAATATATTTTAGATACTAAGCACTGCTATATACCTTTTGTCTTTTACAACATGTTAGCAGTAATGCCAGTTATAGCGCTTATGGTCTAAAAAATAATAGGGAATAAGTGAACCAAGTTTTATTTATTCACTTTAATGAGTTATATATTTAAAAATGTAATCAATCCACCAAGTGTTGTGAAATGTTAATAAAAAATCAAATCAAAAAAATAATAATCGACTTAATTAGTAATTCGTGTCTACTACTACTTCTACTTTCTCTTATCCACACCGAATGGTTGCATAGGGCACTGAGCATCAGTACATCAATTGGTGTCTAATAGTAAAAATCTTCTTCATTTAAATATCAAAGATCGAAACCGATTCTAAAACTGAATTGATATAAATACTAGTTTTATAAAATACCGAATGTTTGGCTGTACTTTTACAAGTATTTTGAGATAAGAGTAAGTATATTATATTATATGTTAATTGTTTTCCTTAGAGGATTGGGAGATGAGAATAGTCAAGTAACGAATAATAAAATAATAGAAAGGATTGTAGAAATAAGATAAGAACTGTTGATTTCGGAATTTTGTAAAAATTTTGGCGAGAAATTTTGAATGTAATCTCCCCATAAGTTTTCATAGAAAGCTCCTGTTCGGGGGAGATAAAAAAATATAAACATCCCTGTATGAGGGGGAAAGATATAAATCTGAAAACACGATAGTAAATTACTATCTGTGTTAAACGTAAAGTATAATGTATAAATAAAAATTGCAAAGTTTCAATCAATATAATTAAACTGTTGGTGTAACCTATAAGTCGGGGTTACCAGATGTAGAGGTAAGAGGAGCGAGATAGAGTAGGATTAAGAATATTATGAACATTTTTTTTATAAAACTTTGTAGTTAATACTCATGTCAATACTACATTTGAACTTGAATTATTTATTTAGCAATAATGTTTATAAAAACTTCGTTAGATTCTAATTGGAATAAAAAATAATATCCATCATCACTATTTCTCCTCCGGAAAGAATCAAATTGAAAGAGTACATGTCACTAAATATTTCCAGGGTGATTGAAAGACTCCAAACTTCAGGAACCATCAATTTGTACAACGTTAAAATCCAATATTGTTCTGTAACTGGCTGTTCTGTAATAGACTTAGGGGATTACTCCTAAACCTATTCTACTTTAAATTTATAATGCCTAGGATTTCCTCACAACTTAGATTTTACTATCATGTATTGGGGTTAACCTGTCTAAACACAATAAACTGATCACAGAGATCCAGGTTCTCCTAAAACAGAGCTTTGATAGATAGTATTTCTCGGTTTCCGCAAGGATCCCTTGTTATACACATGTATAATGATTTATACAGGCAAACCAAATCTACTTCCATGTTTAAAATTCATATACCTATGCTTTGACCGATCACCAGCACCATACTACTACATTTGAAATTTATCAGCTCATACAAATTTAAACAAGCCTTTTAATAACTGCAGATGATACATAGCCACAATACGAGTAGCTCAAGAAATAATTACATATACCGAAATTGTCATACATCGAAGTATGGAAAAAAGTCTTTGGAGAAAATCTCTCGAACTCTCTACTACCTTCATGTTTCCAACTGTGAAACTTTCATTGAAAACAAAAATCGTATTAATGATGCAATGGCGTGGCCCATAAGAATTTCTTCCTAAACCTTTTTATGGAAAACAAATATAAAAGTTACTTTTGACTGGATATAAGATTTGATGTATTTACTGGTCTATTAATATAAAGATAAATTGTGGTTTATTTTCCTTCTTTTATATATGCTTGCTTTTTAATGGTGGGTTTTAATTTTAAGGTTTCTCTATATCTGATGCTTTAATGCATTTTAGTTGGGATGTCATATTTATTTTTTTTACGTTTATAATTGTATATTTGCCTATTGATCTGTAAAAAGTATTTAGATCTTCTTTTTCTTTTCAGTTAGAATTTTAAAGTAAGTATGTATAAATATTTGTATAAACTAGTCTAAGATTAGCCAAAAATACGATGTCTCTTGTAACTCTTTATTTCATGTACTTTATAAAATTGTTATATTTTCCTCAGTCCCGGAATGAGTTCTAATAACTCCTGGGAGTATAATGTATATGCATTGTATGATTATATTAAATTAAAAAAAAAAAAAAAAAAAAAATTGAAAACTAAAACAAATGTATTTGTTATCAGCCGTAGCTAAGGAAAACGCGCGCTTGCGCTTAATGTCTGAACAGATTTTTGTAGTTGAGTGAAAACGAGCTTAACTTTAGTGCTCAAGGAACAGGATTCAAACCTTCCCAAGAATGTAACCCTTATTCCAATATAAATTATTATTATTTAATAATTTCAAAAATGCAGATTAATAAATAAAGAATCTTTACCTTATCAGAATTTAACACTTATTTTTATTCTCTTAAAAAGTTATTAACAAATCGAAGTATGCCAGTAAATGTTATTTAATTATCACTAACTAAATTAATTAATTTTTTTAGTTGAATTTATAGACTTTTAGAGAAAACCAAATTACAAGAAGAAATTATTACGATTCTAAAATTACTAGTATCAGAAAATATTTACAATTCCATAATTGGTCCGATGACCACTGACGAAGAACGAAAGAGAGAGTTCTCTTGTTCGTCATGGCTTATATATAAAATGTGACGTCATCAAATTCAGAATATCTAATTGTCTTTTTTGAATTTCCTCTTGAAGGTAGGTACTTCTCCACAAAACTTATTTCCTAAAATAAAATATTCCTATTTTCAAGCACAAGCCGCTTAGGCTTTATTGAAAATAGTATTTACAAATTGAAATATGTGCAGATATCATAAGATTGCATAGATTTCTTTTTTTATAAAAAAAAAAAAAAAAAAAGATACCCGTTTTGGTGGACACATATACAATTGTTTGTTTAAATATTTAAAATTAATTTTAAGATGCATTCTATGCGCTTTTTAAAATTAATTAATGCGATGAGCAGCTATAATTCTTTATTTCACAAAATCTTTTCTCTTCAGCGATTTATTTTTGAAAAGGCTGATCCTTGTCTATTCTTAGACTTTAATATCTCCCCCTAGAACCTCCCTTTACTAACTCTAAATGGCCACTTTGCTCCTTCTAGCTCCTTCGGCCGGGCAAGAAGGAAGAGTATTCTTCGCTGGATGCTGGTTCATTCAAGTGATTGTTCCTTTTTGGAGTTTACCTCAGAAATAAAAAGTGAAGGTCCTTCAGAAAGGAAGGAAAACATTTCGAGAGTAGTTTGTGCAGAAAAGAAATGGAAATTTAAGTAGATGAACGAAAAATACTTCCTGGTTATGAATTTATTTACTTGGTTTATAACTAACTAACTAACTAACCATCACGATAGAACGCCACACCACTCTGTCCTGGCATACTTCTCTTGCTTCCTCCACATTCATACATCTTCTCATGCACGCACGTCGATTGTTCCGACTTCTTACATGCCCACTTTCAAGCACTTGTTTTACTTGATCATGCCATGTCTTTCTCGGCCTTCCTCGACTTCTACATCCAGGCACAGTCGCATCATATATTTTTTTAGCCGTTCTTTCATCATCCATTCGCTCTACATGACCGAACCAACGTAAAAGACCATACTTAATTTTTTCGATAATGCTTATCTCAGCCTTGCATTCTGCTCTAATTTCAACATTAGTGCACCTATCATACATAGTTTTTACCACACATTCGCCTGAGAAATCGCATTTCAACTGCATTCAATTTACTTTCATCCTTATTTTTCCAACTCCATGCTTCGCTTCTATACATAAGGGTTGGTACCATAACTCCATTATGCACTGCCAATTTAGCCTCTTTTGATAAGCACTCATTAGATACTACCGACTTTAATGTACCATTAATTCTGTTACCGGCACTAACCCTTGGTTTATATTTTCTTTAAATATGAATATGTTGTGAGCAATGAGCTATATGGCCATCTGAAGTAAAGAAGTTGTATTGAATAGAACTTAGTATATTTTTAAAACAATTATTCCTTTATATATAAAGTACATGTTTTAAAAAAAAAAAACATTATTACCAAATAATTTAGATAAAGAAAATATGAAAATATGATATTATATACCTACGAGTATGTATGTGTATAGTATACGCTTCCAAATATATATAATAAAATGGAATTACCTCACCGATTTACAATATTTTGGGTGCAAGAAATTCCTCATTGACGTACCTGAAACAAAAAATAAAATAAAATTAATAACCCATTTTTAAATCAACATTTTGGGTCGTGTTCAAATACTTGTACACAAATCTGGATTTATCCCAAGACGGGAGTAGGTATATATTTTTATTTTTATATTCCTACAGAGATGAGGTAGATTTTTTTCAAATTCAGGAATATGGATATTCGAGCGTTTACAGGGCTTATGACCTGCCATTGGCTGGGTTAAGTGGCACTTTATGTAGGTACTACAACATTTCCGATTCCGCTTATTAGCGAATATCTACACCAGGTAACATTTTTGATTTTGTATATATGCTACGAATCAAGAATCATACATAAAACTACTAGCAAAAAAAGGCTTTTTTTAAATATGTCCTAAGATTGTTGAAGTCCGATCATATTTTGTATCTTAAAAATATTTTAATCATTGTTTCAATGTTTAATGACCCTTAGGCCTGTCTTAAGAAGAAGAAGAAGAAAGTCATTCTATGACAATTTAAGGGATCACAGGTAGAGTATGACTACTTATCTTGCCTAAGCGTAATAAATTTTTAAGATGTACCTATTGTAAATGTTGTAAAAGTAAATTGTTGTTTCCAATATTTTCAGTAAAGGGACATCAAAAAAATAATTTAATAAATATAAATTTAAATTAACAGCTGAATGCATTTATGAAAGTTTATAAAAAACACAATAAAACGAAAAAAGTTTATTTATTTAAAACTTCATGTACAATTACATAGCAAGAGTACAAGGGCGGGCTTATTGCTTTTAATCAATCTTCCAACCAACCAAAGTTGCGATTCCTCTAAGAAAATCAGGATTAAATCTTTATATTGATCTCATATTGACTCTCTCTAACTCATGTACATATTTGGTTTTTCTATTTTTTCTTTTATAAAATTGTTTTTGGATTGTGCAATATAATAAAACTTATCCCTCCATTTCTCCATTACCTACTTTGTTACAATACTGCCATTTAAAATATGTGTTTTTGTATTTCGTCTCATCTTTCTCTCATATTGTCTTTTTCCAACTCATGTGTTTAGTGTCCAAATTGAGTTTGTAAAAACTGACTGTTATTTACACTTTTGTCTTGTACAACATGTTACCAGTCTGAAGATGCCCGTTACAGGGTGAAAGCGCTAACTGGTCAAATAAATAAAAGTGGAAGTAATACCAAGTATTTTATTTAAATAATTTAATCATGTAATTCCAACAAGTAATGTCAATAAAAAATATAAATAAAATTCTTGCTATACGTTAATATTAAACTTTCGTATAAAATATTTCATGACGAAACATTCGCCGAAAAACAATAGAATTGTATAAAAGTATATTATTTCACGAATGTACTGTAGAATAGCATTTTGGGAAGTTACATAGTATTTATTACTAAAGACTCTGGAGATTGTAAGTAGGCACACGTCAATTTAAGAACTAAATCGTGTGAATGTAAGCGTGGGTGGATAGGTACGGGTAAGCATTTTGGCAACAAATAACTTGATCTGAGGCTTCAATGCTTCTTTGTAAATTTCTGTAAGGAAAAAGCTTTGAAAGGAAGTACTTTTCTACATTATAATGATAACAATACAGAACATTTCGTGGGCATAAATTACGTTTTCGCTATTTTGGAGTTATTAATACCATTAATTTCAGATTTTTGCCCTCTATCAACACATCAACAGGTAACAACCAAACTTTAAAAATGAGTTTATTCAAAACTACATTTTTGTAGTTAGCTGTTTTTCCTTGTATACCCACGATTTGTTACTTATTCATCACTGCCAATACCTTTGGGGAAATCGTGCGATGGTTATTAAGTATTCTTAGGAGTTCAAAACAAAAAATAACATATTTATATCGTATAAAGGAAATTAATAATAAGTAAAAATTAAAAAAGTATATTATAGATAAATCCCAAAGTAGAGACAGAGTAAAGCTTTTCTGGAATGAGGATTCCTCTGTTTTGTTTCATTATGATATGGACAGCTACTTTCTCTACACTACTTGTTGGTCAAATCACCCCCATTACTGAGGAAAAATGAGTTCCCGGGACGATGAACGGTCTTTTTCCCAGGATAATTGGATCCAAGACAGGTCGTAAGTACAGCGCTAGGAGCGGTAGTAATGGAAAAATCAAATTAAATTTTCGTATAATTCTCTAACAAAAGAATGATATTCGCAGTACGGACATCTTGCATTGCTGTGTAAAAAGCTGTTTATTCAAATACAAAATTGAAACCCATCGCTAAAAATAAAACCTTGTTATACATTGATATACTTTTTAGAAAATTCAGAGCTTTTACATGAAAATAAATTAATTTGGGTTAATAAAAAACCAGTGGTAGATAGTAAAATATTGAAGTATGAGGAGAGAATAGATAGCGCCAGGATACCATAAATTGCCCATAAATAAACCATGTGGAATTCGCTAGCACACCATACGAGAAGGTTGGAAATATAGAAGGTACAAGAAATAAACTCCACAAATATAAATTCGCTTTACAAAAAATAACATAATTATATTTCCTTCTAGAATCCTTTTTTACACAGAAACACGGATTTTTTTTTCCGTGTTAATTTATTTTATTTACGGAAAAAATCCATTTTAAATACATAGAAAAGCATAATATGGATAACAAGCAGTAAAAATAAGTGACAGGACATTAAATTGGTGAAGCTAAGACAGTTAGAATAAAATGTGGACACACTCAAGACAGGATCGGGTCTACTTCAGTGAATGTTTAAATCTTGATAGATTTACACCAAAGAAGTCCAGATCCCGTCTTTAGTTTACAATACGACACAAACGAGACAATGGGGCATGAAAATCATAGTTAGTTTTGTGGTGACTAAGGAACAGCACGTCATTATTTCTCAACCTACGGACCGGAATACAAAAAGTCATTTGAGTCAGTAAAAATGGTGCATCTATCATGACATTTAGCGATTTAAATATGAAAACGGAATCAATGTTAGATCTACGCTTTTGAAGACTAGAGATTCTCATTTACTCCATAACTTCATAGGTGTAATCGTCTCTCCCCAGACCGATCATCCATGCTAATTTTCCGAGTAGGCGGTGTTGCACCGATTCAATATGGTTGATACGGCCTACATAGGAAGGAGACCAGACAACATGTTATATTTATGTAACCTGAAGACTGAAGACAGTGAAAGACCTATGTACTTTGATCAAAATATTTTATTTACAAAAATCGCCGATTGGATTGTAAAATTGGAAGAAGTAAATTTTGACAGATATCCGGAACACGGAACTGATTTTATAAGTCGCAAGGAAACTACAGGTCGATTAATTATTTGTTTAAATAATCAATATGTCGTATAAGTTTTACAGCAGTCTTCTTCTTCTTCTTTCTTCTTCATCAGCCATTGTTCGTCCACTGCTGGACATAGGCCTCCCCCATATTGGTCCACTGCTTTCTGTCTGGGCCTCGAGCTGCCATCTGGATCCTGCAGTACTTTTTTTATATCATCTGTCCATCTTCTTGGTGGTCTTCCTACAGGTCTCCTTGCAGCTCTAAGTCTCCAGTTCAGCAGGCGCTTCGTCCATCGGTCCTCATTCTGGCGTGCCACATGTCCAGCCTATGTCCACTTCAGCTGGGAGATAGCTTTTATGACGTCTATGACTCTAGTCCGTCTTCTTATCTCCTCGTTAGTGACATGGTCTCTTAAACTGATGCCGAGCATGCTTCGCTCCATTGCCCTTTGCGCTACACGGAATTTATTGGCCGATTGGATAGTCAGTGTCAATGTCTCAGCCCCATAAGTCAGCACTGGAAGTATGCACATATTAAATACCTGCCTTTTAAGGTTGTTAGGAATTGGACTCTTCATAATGTGGGATACATTCCCAAACGCTGCCCATCCCAGCCCAGCTTACAGCAGTATAGTATTTAAATCAAAGTTTTCATAAGATAGATTTTACTGAGCACATAATATGTCTAGTCGGCTTGTATATATTAAATAAATTAACAGTACAATATACTATGATTTGTCCCACTTGTCGGCATCCAATCATGCATAGGTGCATTGTTACACCAAGTGCAGTGAATAGTACACTAAAAGCAAGGCAAATGATAATTCAACACTCACTTAAAAACAAAATATTGTCCATATAAAAATAATTTAAAAGAGCATGATTTGACGCCAAATAAAGTTGATTTAAAATCAGAAATATGGAAAATAATATGAATCAGAAAAAGATTGTTATTACAAGACGGCACCTGTTTTTATAGTTCTGTAGGAAAATAACTCACTTGGCAGTATTTTCTGAAGCATAAAGAATGGAAATTATTACGAGATTATAAAATGAACCAAAAATATTAGGGTAGGTGTTACCAGCAACCAGCAACCCCTTTCTGTCCGAACAGAGTAACACGTGACGCGATAAGAATGGTTTACGGTTTCTAATAACAGGGCTTTACGAATAATCTCACTGGGAAAAGTGTTATCTCGAAATGTAAGAGTATGGTAATTTAATAGTTTGCCTTTATAAATTCAACGTTACAATAGTAGACGATGTATTCGTATATGTATAATAAACTACATTAAAAAATATTCGATCTTTGTTCCAGAATTTCAATCGTCCATACACTTCGTGGTTGCAGGTGAATTGTAAACTGTTTTGTACAGTAATTTTTTCATAAACATTATTATCCTTAATTCCTGTATTGTGCTTTATGGATGCGAATCCTGGCACCTCACAAAAGCTCAGAATGCTCGCTTGTTGAGCTTCGAGAATAAGTGTCTAAGAAGGATTCTAGGCATTAGGTGGTTTGACTTCAAAACCAACGTTGAACGGACGCAGCAACCTCCAATAACTGGAGTCGTGAAGATGCGGCGATGGACCTGGCTTGGGCATGTACTCCGGATGCCTCGGGAGAGCCTGAACCCGAGCTGCCTCTTCTTTACGCCTGCAGGATCCCGCCGTCCTTTCAGACCGTCGATGACAATCCTACGGATGTATTCGGTGGAGCTAATGGTTGCGGGCCTGACGTGGGAGGAGGCGAGAGAGCTGGCTGGTGACAACATTAAGAGTATACTCCACCACGCGACTGAAAAAGTTTTTCTGCAATATAATAATGATAATACTAATATACTAATTAAAAATAATCACCTAATTAATACCGATTTGCAGTGTGGATAATGGCGTAAAGCTAACCAAATATAAAAATGTGTGAAACTCGCTAACACTAATATGAGTTTTACACATTTGCATTTTATATTAATGGGTCGATTTTACGTCACATTTTTGGCAGTGCAAATTCCGCATTGTTATAAATTTATTAAAGCCACGCTAGCCACAAGGTATTAATTAAATACACCGTGCAATACACTGTATATTGTATATACATGGATTAAGGGTGGTTAACGAATATCAGCGCCTCTCATCAATCCTACATAACCCTACATAAACCACACCCCACCTAACCTAACCTAACCTACTTATTTACTACCCTCGCTATTAATTTCTATCTATCAAAGCTGCTAGCAAGTGCGGGGATTTTTAAATTAACTAAATAATCATCGCGCTATTTACGACTTCTAGAAAAAGGATATACCGTAATACCAATCGGTCCTGGCTCCTGGCAGACCTCTTTCACTTCCTTCACATGTATTAATATTCACATGCATCCACGTCGATTATTCCGATCATTAGTTAGTACTTATTGTACTTGGTCACATAAATATATCTTTTTTAACGTTTCTCAATTTTAAAGCCAAGATCAACTCGCACTGTAAATCCTTTTCGCCGTTATTTTAGCTTTCCTTCGCTACACATGACCGAACCATTGTAAAAGACCTTTCTTAATTTTGTTGGTATTGCTTATTTCAGCCTTGCATTATCTTCTAATTTTGACATTTTGAATAATGGAAGCATTTAAAAATGTATCCGTAAATATTTTAAGTAAAGTCAATTTAAAACACTCACGTAGAGTTAAAGCACCAATGTATTCGTCTAAACTACACACACGTAAGAGAGAGTATATATAATATTATGTAACATTAATTTTTTGATAAAACAGAATTCCACCTTAAAATTTTCAATCACAAATATACGCGTAAAGCCAAATTTTTATACTGTTGTCTTTATTTTTGTGGTGTAAGGACACGTGTTAACACATTAGTACACTTTTTGATTTTTGGTAGATTCATAAAAATTTAATATTTTGTCTGGGATTCGCTAATTACAACTCATTAGAAGCTACAAAATGATAAAAGTTAACAGTACGTTAATCAGGCGAATATTTATATTATTTTTAACATGCAATATATTTCTTGTCCGCCTCGTAGCACAGTGGTACCGCATTTGGCTACCGTGAACGAGGTCGCGGGTTCGATTCCCGTAGGGGGTCAACATGAAATATTTATTCACATGTGATTTTCATATTAATATTTCATGTGTGATACCGAGGACTGGCACTGAAGCGTATGACTGATCATCCTACCTTCACGTAATAAAATGATCAAGTTACACTGCACTTGGTGTACCGGTGCAGTGCCCTATGCACCATTGGGTGCGGATAAGGGAAAGTAGTAGTAGTATATTTCTTGAAGTAATTATGCATAAAGTAATATAGTTATAAGTATTATAATAATACATTGATGATACCGTAATTGAATTGAAAATTTTATGAAAAAATTTTTCAGGGAATACATTCCATCCATTTTTTTATTTCCATTACCCACACCAACGTTTATTTTAATAGCGTATAAAGCTTTTAGTAAAGCTTTCGGACTGTGAATTTCTGAGAAGTAAAATACTTCCGTTTCAAACTTTGTTTTTAGTTTTTCTAGTTCCGACGCTTTAATATCTCTTTAAACTTATCTATAATTAGTTTTCTTCTTTAAGAAAATAAAACGAACGAAATGAACGTAGTGCCATCTGCGTAATGACTCGAAAACTCCAAGGAAAATAAATAAAATAGGTTATAAGGGTTTCCCTAAGTAGAAATTTTATAATGTTTTTTATGTTCACATCAAAGAATTTCAATTTATTTCCTAGTGCGCTTTTTAGGATTTTCAAGCTTTGCAAGCTTCGGTAGGTAGTTTAGTGTGCTAGCACAGAAATGTTTTATTCAGCATTAAAAATAAAAATATTTCTGAGATACCCGTGGAGCTACGATGCAATTATATTATTCAAGGATTTACCATGATGCAAAGCTTAAAATATCATGTGAATAAGTACATTTTTCAATTAACTGTTTTTGTTTAGTATCAATGTATATCATGTATTTTTTTATATTTAAAAAGTAGACAGCAATTATAAAAAAAACTTATTAAGAAAATTTGCAGCAACAAGCATGCATATTTCTACAAATTTTTAAGAAATTAAAATTCATAACACAGCGATATTAACACAGTTTCCCACGAAAATCTCACGGTTAAATTATCTTTATCTTTGTATTTCCATATTCCCGAATTTGAAAATATCTACTTCTTCTCTGTAGAGATATAAAAATGAAATATATACCTACTCCCGTCTTGGGATAAACCCAGATTTGTGTACAAGTATTTGAACACATTCAAAATGTTGTAATATCTTTATCGTGTTTATTCATTCCTGAAATTCCTCCGAAACATTCCACTTGCCTGATTTGTTAAACAGATAAATGTTTCGTTTTCATAATTTTATATTTCAACATTCTTACAAGGAAAACGTTTTTTCTTCGCCGGAAAATGGAAAGCGAATTGAAAATACAATCGTCTTTTTACATAAATCATGTTTTTTGACGTTTTAAAAAAGCCTTAATAATTTTTACTTTAAAAAAATTACCTAACAATATTGTTAGGTAATTATTAGTTTAGCACAAAAAAGCTTTCTCGTAAGCTAATGGGTATTCTGTGCTCCAAAAGAGGTACTGTTAAGTAGCTGGCTCTGAATTTTTTCATTCTGAGCCATTTCCAAAAAAAATAGTGATTGGATCACGATTGGATCGAGGCATTAAAGTATTTCACCCTTAAATAAGAAATGCATAAATCATTACATATCGTCTGTGTCTCTACAGAGTTGTACAATAGAGAACTAACCTATTATACTCACATACAGTGAAAGCATACGGTTCTTTTGACAGCTTTAACTAGAAGCTGGAAGATTCCAAAGTAATTGGAGTTCCTTGTTTTAGTATTGTGACAACGATTGCTTATAACTCTTCAAATTTTTGACGTGATAACGTCTAATAAATCGATAAACGCCGGCTGCACACGAAAAAGCATGACTCATTGTCACGTTCCGCCTGAGCCGAGTGTGCAAGCGAGAGCGCGGAACAAGCGATAGAGAGGCACGATCGGCCTAAGCGTTCGGTTTGTGACGCATCTATCTCTCTTCCACTCCATCAGCCGATGCGTCCGAGTAGAAGAGAGACAGCAGCAGCACCCAAGCTACAAAGTGAAAGTGAAATTAACGAGTGCAAAAAAATGATAATTTATGGAAAAAATTGTAATTTTCAATTAACTCCTGCTTTGTATTATATAAAATAATGATAATTCAGTTATAATAATTTCATTCAATTCATAAAAGTACGCTATTTTTCATCAATCTTTTCTTATGACGTTATCACGTAAAATTATCGCCCGTAAACCGACTTTACAGACAATTAAAAGTTTTTTTTTTCATGAAAGGTTTTTATGTATTTTGAAGTAAGTACCTACTCATTATAATTTATGTTCTACAATATAAAATCGTTTTTGAAACCAAAGATAATAACCAATCTAAATACTACAGTAAATATATTAGAAGTAAAGTTAGAAATCTCCGTTTTCACTAAAGCTCATAATCGCCTAAAACTAACTTGCATAGAAATGAGCATACGGGAATACATGGGGTAGAATACAATGTTAAGCAATTTTATGCGATTATGAGCCTTGGTGAAAATGAATATTTCTAACTGTGCTTCACAAGCAATCAATATTCAGTGATTTATTATAATATTCAATACGGTGTTGTTGGTTTCAGGGCTTGTCGCTCAAGGAAACCGAACACATGATGCGGGATACAAAAATGGGGGAGTCTTTTGTGATTTGGGAATAATGGGGAGGAGATATCAGTTACGGAACAAAGGGAATTAGGGACGTTGTCACTTCCTTCCCCCACCCCCACCCCCGGGAAGAGGCTTTGTTCCTTAACAAGATTAGCAATATGATCTGTTACTTACGCCAGCCTAGTTAGAGGAATATATGTACTTTAAGAAATTACCAATTTTTTACGGTTTAAGTTAAGTTAAGTTTGGTGAGTCCAAATTTCGACTCCGCTTGTAAAACCGTCGCTTTTCCCCGTGTCCCCACTATTATACTATTCTTCTTTTAGCCGTTCTTTCATCATGACAAGTGCAGAACGCAACAAAACATGAACACTCGCTTTGCCTCAAATATAAATTATTTACTTCCTAAAAGAAAAACAACGATAGCGCAGCGCAGCGCCACTTCACATTTATTGGACCTAAGATACATAACCAAATGGACACACCAACCAAATTATTAACCGACTTCTTCAAATACAGGGTCGGTGTCGTTAGTTGGATAAGTCTAATGAGTCGTGTATATATTGAAAATGCCTGCAAAAACATAGCTATGTAATTATTAAATTTTGGTATGCAAAAATCTTGTTTTGTAAATTCTAAATTTGTGAAATCCAAACTTGGTTCTATTATACTAATTACGTAAGTATTCAATTATGTTTAGTACTACAATGTGTTATGTATAATACTACAATGCCCTGACTCGACACGAACTATCTAGTGAGTCGGGGCCAGATCATTGATGGGTCTCTACTGATTGAGTCGCCATCCTATTATTGTGATTATATTAAATGTGAAATGTAATAAATAAATAAATAAATAAATAAATCATCCATTCGCTCTTCATGACCAAACCATCGTAAGATACCTTTCTTAATTTTGCCGATAAAGCTCATCTCAGCCTTGAATTCGGCTCTAATTTCGACATTAGTGCACCTATCATGCATACATGTTTTACCAAGTTTTAACAACAACTTCATTTAGGAATTACTCTTGAGAAGGACACTACTACCACTACACTCCCTTATCCGCACCCAATTGTGCATAGGGCACTGCATTGGCACACCGAGTGCAGAGAATCTTGATCATTCGCTACATTGAGAAGGACAGCGCACGTTGATATAACTTTTTCCCTTCCGCGAGAAAAACAAAAAGCTTAAAGCTACTTTTCAGTGACATTAATTATGTGAGCTTACTCTCCTGAAATGGCCACCCATGAATTGTATTAAGTACTCTCATTTTTTATTACTTTAGAAACGGTAAATAAATTACATGCATTACATTATACCATCAAAGGATAAAATGACTAATATCACTTTCATAAAGTTTCGTCTCAAAGTTAGCATGAAATACTAAAAAAGTAAAGTTGAATTATAGACAACATTTGGAGTGTGACCAAATACAAATAGACAAAAAAAAATATTTGTAAATTGTATTTTTATTCTTAACAATTAATCGTTCTAAAGTAATTATTATTGTGCGTGTTACCCATTAATTGTGGCCAAATAATTGGGACCATTCTGTATGTGGTAATTTCTAGTCTTCAATTAACTCAATTTATTTTGCACGAAGAACAATTAAAACGTATTATGCAATACCACTAAATGGAGTTCGTATTTGGGTCACATACTTAGTTAGCATACCTAACACTATAATATTTTCATTTTACGCATATCAACAGCATCGGCATCATCTAAATTTCACAGACCATAGGATACGGACGCTATGTCTGTAAAAACAGTTTGATAAGAATGACATTTCGTCTTGTTTGAATTTGAGTTGAATCAAGTCTGACATAGTTGTATGGGACTCGGTTTTAAACAAATACTACTTTGAAGATATTAGATATTAAAAATGATATTAGAATGACGTCTTACGAGTGATTTTTATACCTACAAACGAAAAATAATAAGTATCCGCCATAGTATTTTTTTTTTAAATACCTACGTTGGTTCACGTATAAATAATCATATAGGTCATCATATATCATCATCATCACTTCAGCCCGTTGAGGTCCACTGCTGGACATAGGCCTCCTCCTGCCGTCTCCACTCTCAGACTCAGCAGACTTCCTGATGTCGTCCACCCATATAATCCTTGAGGCCTCTGGTTTCTCGGTCTCCACACCAGAACGCGTTTCGTCCATCTGTCGTCCGTCATTCTGGCCATGTGACCGGCCCATTTCCACTTCAACCAAGCAATTCGCTCCACCACGTCGCAGACCTTTGTCTGGCGTCGGATCCAATCGTTCCTTTTTCGGTCTCTTAATGTTATTTCAAGCATAATTCTCTCCATGCTCCTTTGTGCAACTTGCAACTTATAGGAGGATTGCTTGGTCAGAGTCATTGTTTCCGCGCCATAAGTAAGGACGGGCAGAATGCATTGATTGAACACTCGAGTCTTGAGTGAGTTGGGAATGGACCTTCAGAATGTGGAATTTAGCTTTCCAAAAGCCACCCAAGAGAGGTTTATCCTCCTATCCACCTCGCTGGTCTGATTGTCTCTGCCGTATAAGATTAAAATAATTCATACTAGTCGAGTAAATACAAGGTTTTTAAATTGCATTAAAGACCCTAAAGTAAATTGGGTATTATATCATAGTGTTGCTATTTTATTGTATTGCATTTTTCATGTTTTTTTTTGGTATTTTTGGGATTTGGAATCTGAGAAAAAGATACCTAAATTTGCCATTTTACGATAAGCAAAAAATGATCACCTGGTGATGATAAATATTTTTGTTTAGAAGGATACTTAAAATAAAATTTATGGTACACAAGAAATCTATAATTTAAGATATAAGTGTAAAAAGCGAGACTTACGTAGAAAATCGCACTTTGGGAGATATAATATATTCAATATTTACTCTATACTTTTTCGTTCACCCTTAAAATGTAATTTATTGCTTTTGTTGGCTAATTAATGATTAGAAATCTGAGATGTTTGTCAATATATGTTTTCCAAGTATTTTTATCTTTTACATTGTAACATTACCCCAAAATGTGCAAATAATGCGACTTACTCCATTCAAACATGTTTATATTTACTGGTCTATACAGTTTTTCCAGCTGTCATTCTAATCAAGCTATATTTTACGGACTACAGAGCATTTTTCCCGCGCTTTTCTATTCCCGCCTTTTTGTTAAATATTTGTGACATTGTTTAGTCTTTCGGGCACACAAGATGGCGGCATTGGTAATCGACAGCGATTCATGGCGGGGATATTTGATTCCCTCACGTCCTTGCCCATGTATCTAATGGGAGAGGGATGCGCAATAAACCGTTAAAAACGACAAATCGTGGAGAAACATGTGATATTTTATGGCAATTTGATCTCATATTCATATTTGTCAATAATACGATACACGCCTGTGATATCAAATGACTGATTGGAACGTTTATATTATTGTGATTCTATAATTTTTAGTTGTTTTTATTGGAAATACCACGCGTTCGTAACATTTATGGATTTTGTACATCGTCACTTCATTACAGTAGTCTTTTTTATTATTTCACTAGTTTAACATATAGATAAATCTTGTTTAGGAACTCGCAATCCGTCAAGGAATTACTGGAGCAACCTTCAACACGATGCGTGCTGTCTGGAATTCCAGTTTATACTAGGTCAAAACAAAATGCCGACTCTCCTGTATTGTGCCGGTGCTCCTTTATGGATGCGAATCCTGGCACCTCACAAAAGCTCAGAATGCTCGCTTGTTGAGCTTTGAGAATAAATGTCTGAGAAGGATTCTAGGCATTAGGTGGTTTGACTTCATAACCAACGCTGAAGTTAGGGAACGGACGCAGCAACCTCCAATAACTGGAGTGGTGAAGTTGCGGCGATGGACCTGGCTTGGGCATGTACTCCGGATGCCTCGGGAGAGCCTGAACCCGAGCTGCCTCTTCTTTACGCCTGCAGGATCCCGCCGTTCTGGCAGACCGTCGATGACCATCCTACGGTTGTATTCGGCGGAGCTAATGGATGCGGGCCTGACGTGGGAGGAGGCAAGAGAGCTGGCTGGTGACAGGGTCTCCTGGAGGGATCTAGTGATGTCCACATGCTCCACATAGGAGCGAACGAGGCAAAAGATGAAGAATAAGAAATCTTGTGTAGGTTATTATACCAGGTACCAGGTTTGTGGCATTTGTATTGCGGACGTTTAGGAGCACATTACAGTGTCCCTCTTCTGGGCTGATGCCGATGGATTGTCAACAGAGGACGTCCAGGAAGCCGAGTACCTGATGCCTTGTGAAATAGGCATCTCGGCCCAGCCAGCCATAACGCTAAATAAATTTAAACCATGGTATCACATTCTGGCATTCAACGCTTACCCGCACAATGTAATTAAACTTCTGAAAGCCAAAATCAATCTCATCTCACCACTTCCTAAGTAATTATAATGAAAGCTAATATAATCTCATACATATACTATCTTTTGTCTCTTCTTCCGTCTATTTGATAATTAAATTTCCCATACAAACGTTTCACCATTATTGTATTTCCTATTACCTTAACAAATCCTGCGGCGTATATACTAGAACATATATCTCGTAAGCCTCATTCTCCCCTTGGTATTTCTCTTCTCATTCTGACTCAAGAAAGCTTCAATCACATTGTCACGTTCCCACATTGTACTTCTTGATGAATTCATGTTCCAAATATGAATACATATGATGTGAATACATACTCCTAAAAAAATGAGGACACGTAAAATAATGCCCCTGGAAAAATATCTTGCACTGCTTCTAGTCAATTTATTCTTAATTCGGTAAAAATAAATCAATTACAAGTGTAGCAAAAACACTAAAATCATTATAATGTTTTTAGTTAATTGTTCAAATTTGATTTATTATAAATGATTAATTAATGCAATTCGTTAGTAATTCATAATACCAAAATTCCTTTCTTTATGTATTTTGTGTGTTTAAGTGTGCTTAACGATTTTTTATTTTAAACTGCAATTCAAAAAGCAAGACAAATAGACTTTTAACAAACCGCCTTGAAAATTATTTGGCGGTGAACTAATTCAACTTTAAATTACGATTCACATCTCAACATAGGCATCCAAACTTCTCGTCTCTATTGAGATGTCAATTGTAATTTAATGTTAGCCTGAAATCAGTGAAATTTTGTTTTTTTCTACAAGTATTTGAACACACTCGAAATGCTGTTTAAATAAACTTGGTTTCCAAATACACAAATATTCTTGAAAAAAAGTTCTTTTGTCAGAAAATAAAATAAATACTAGACTAAAAAAATATTCCAATCAGTGCAAACGCCAAATGAACGAAATCATAAGGTGATTTTTTTTAAATATTATGAGATATGGTTAAAACTTGAAATTAAAAACTGCGGCGCTGTTTGATATTAAAAACAAAATTAATGTTACCAAGAAAAATAATTGTTTATCAAGTATTTCAAACATTTCACTCAAAGTAAAAACTGTTTTTATAACGTAAATTCATCCGTATTTTTATCACACTAACAATCTTAAAATCGCGGTTTAGCTTGTTGAAAAAATCGGTAGAGTTGGCTGGACTGAAAAAAGACTCAATAGTCTTTAAAGCAGTCTAGGGAAAGGGTGGGGCTTTCATTGTTTTTATAAAGTTATTAAATACAACGTTAATTATCAAAAGTTAAAAAACATAATGAATATGGATAAATAATGTACAAGGCATCGAAATGAATCGTAATGAGAAATTGTATGCTTTAATTTGATTATTGAAGAAAAATAAACGAAAACTTCCGAAACAAAACTGCCTTGAAGATTTCTTTACGAAGTTAGTATTTCTTATAAACGAAATTACAAATGCCTTACGTATCTCCGACTGTGGAATAATTTATAGAGATGTTTTTCTATGAAATACGAATCTTTGAATATGATCAATATCTAAAGAACACAAATTTTGAGTTCTTGTCCGGAAAAACGAAGTATCCAATTAAAATACCGAATGGAGTTATTGATGTTAATTTTGAAATTGCCAAGATACTGAAAAAAATATTCACCCTCGTGGAAATAATTTTTAATATCACAAATTAAATACGTTTTTTGTACTTTTGTACCTTCAAAGCATGAATAATGTAGATATATAATCACAAAATTTTTACATCAGAAATGAGTATTCAATAGAAATTAATATCAGAATCAATAATATAGTATTTTTTGTAAAATATAATTTTATGTCCCGACCTAACACAGATTTAGTATAGGTATTTAGTTGTTTAATATTGTAATTCTGGTACGTCAATTTAAAAAATAGTTATCAAAAGTTGGGTCTCTGAATCCATTAGTAACAAAAGTTTATTAACTTGGGTCTTTAAATCCATTAGTAATTTTTTTATAACGTTGTTCCCACTTACATAATACATATTATATTGAAAATACGTATATTTTTGAATAAAAACTACTATTTTCTGTTTATTCATAATTAAGAAACTGTCGGATACATCGTTTTCCTAAAATGGGTTATATTATAGGACCTGATATATTTTTTCACAAAGTCACTCGAAATTGAACGTGACACGACGCCGAAGCAAATAATATTAATGTCCTTTGAGTGTAGGATAACACTTTTTCGAATAATTCTTCATAACGTTCAGAGTGGATGGAACACCTCCGTGATGTATCTGCAATGAGGAAATCCACTGCTACCCGAATTGAATTTTAAAAATGCTTTCGTGTAGACGCGAATATTTAAAAATTTTGAAGTGGGATGAATATCCCAAAACGCACGCAAAAATTAATAAAAAAAATGTTGAAAATAGCATTCATTTCAAAATCTTAAGCAATGACGTCACTCCTTGTATCTAAGTGTAGTGTTTCCGGTTTCCGTTTTTAAACCCCCGTAGCCGCGTTCCATGGCATTTTAATATGGAATACAATCTACATACAAGCTTCTATTGCAAAAAAGATGGCCGCCATTCAGTCTAACTAGAACAGCTGTTAACAGTATATGACAGTTGAGTCGACGGTATATTTTATCTGTGCTTCCCGCGTCAGTTTGCATAGATTTTTGACAGTTTTGTTACTGGCTGGAAAAATACCATGGCCTTAAACAACCCGTTTTATGACGTCACTCCTGCAAAAATGACGCAGTTAGTACATAGTGGTATTTAGCGCGGTATTTCAAATGTGCAACTTTAAAAAATCGTATCTTCATCAATAACTTATAAAAAAAATATTAAATATTTTTTTTTTTGTTTAGTTAAATAGTAGTTTTATAGAAAAAAATTACTTTAGAAAACAGTGAATTCCCTCATTGTAAGCATTCGTAATGGATTCGTAAGCATTTGTGATGAGTGTGATGACTTTGTTTTATTTCAAGGCACGGTCGGTATAGTAGTCGAGGTGAATTAGTCTAGTGTTGTGGACTCGCCAATTGATATTAGATATTAAAGATCGATTAAGTTTCGACAAAAAATATCAACTATGCTATGTAATAATAATAACAATGAAGTTATTATTCCCAACCTTGAGGTGGTGGGGGGAAGCCTCTAAGGTGAATGATTTATGTACATAAAAATTGAAAAGTGCATGGAGAGCCTTTTCCGTAAATATTGTATTATGAGTTCATAAAAAAAATTAATAAAACATTTACAAAATAATAACAAAGGTATCTTTAATTTTATAATCCGGTTTTCTTAAGAACATACTCCACCACGTGATTCGCGGCCGCTTCTATACAAACGTATTCCTCGATTTTCCCCCTGATATTTAACATTAGACCCATGATTTTTTCATACTTAGATATCGACCGGATGCGGGTTTGCGTTGTCTTATTTTTTTGATAGTTTATTTGTTAAAGGAGATAAATACATTATTTTAAAAATAAAACGATATAAACATGTATATAGTCAATATCTAAAATGTCTAAAAACATAATTGCTCATAATGTTAAATTCCAGGGAAATAATCGCGAAATACTTTTGTATCGGAAAGCAGCCGCGAGTCACGTGGTGGAGTATCCTCTTAAGGTTTGATTAATCCTTCAAATACATTCTGTGTTAAATTTTCAAACAATACTAATATAAAGATATAGGTTATTTAGGAAAAAAGAGTAACTCTCAATTTATAATAATAATGCATAGATAAAACTATGCCAGTTATTTTTTTAATAGTATTTAGTATTATTTGATATAAACATTCTTTATCCCATGCAAAATTCTAAAATAGGACCTATCGATATACAGCACACTATTATATATCGAGTAACGTGTTTGGGATAAGATAGAGATAGCTTGTATTCGTATGTTTTAGTAAAGGCTGATCCGTACTAAAAGCCTTCACTGCATTAATAATTACACGGCTCAATCTACTACCCCCACCCCCACCTGAATACGAACATCCGTTTTATCTGTACGAGTTTTTTTTTTTTTTTTTATTAGTTAAAAAGAAACATTTGAGTTCTTATGATATAACTCAAATATTTCAGTTTTGGGACTGCTTTCAAATAGTCGGATATAACTGTGTCAGAAAGCAGGAAACAAGTTGTGCTGGAGTGGGATTCGAACCTAGAGATTCTAATCCGGAGTCCTCGAATCTACCACTAGACCACAACCCGGTTCAAAGATGACTTAACTTCTAGGCCACGTGAAGAAAATATGTACTGTTTTAATATTTATTGTCATGTACGCTCTTGAAGCTCTCGACCCTTTCTAGGACTTGTCCCGACAAAGCCAGGTAACTTGTAGTTTTCGATAAATCGTGCCCGAACAGCACTATCGACTGACGTCATAATTCAGGACCACGTGATGTGGGTTCGTAGCTCTATTTCCTCTTTAATAAAAGTAATGTCCACCTACCGCTACTGATCACGATGGCGATGTGTTAAATAATAAGGTCAATGAAAAGGGAAAAAAATCCTTAAAATTTAATAAAAAATTTTTAAAAAATAAAAACCCATTTTCCGCCAAAATGGTTTTTAAAACCCCATCCACCTTTTTTCCCTTTTTGGGGAAACTACTCCCCCTCGCTTCTTTTAAAATTTAAAATAATAA
>JAGVSP010004412.1:0-43245 GCA_022494985.1 Micrasema minimum
GTGGTTTAGCGTTCTATCCTCTCTGCCTACGCCTTCAGGGAAATGGTGTTATGGTTGGTTAGTTAGTGAGTTTAGTCAGGAGAGTATGAGAACGACAAAAAATTAACACGTTTTACCTTTATGCAAGTACGGCGGTTATGCTTAGAACGGGCAGTCTATCGTTTAGCATATCGTGGGTATACTGGCAAAAAACGTTAACTCTAATATACCTGTTTTGAGAAATCAAGCATTTAAGTTTTTTTTTCCAATTTAATTTAATTTCTTTTATTCTATTGCATTATGAGTTGAAACTTTAATTATTTCTCATTTTTTCAAACATGTAATTAATTTTCATACTTAGAAAACTTTTATTGTTAATACCAGTATTTCCTTTTTATTTTAGAGAAAGAAAGAAATATGATTTTAGGTTAGGTACTTCAGAAAAAAAGCGCTTTATAAGTTATCCAAAATTTGTGTTTGTGCCGATTGTAGAGCTTTAAAAACTTAACAATACTGCATCATTAAATCCAAACAGCATATTTTCGAGTTTTCGTTTATTGCCAGTATACCCACGATATTATACGTAAATATTTACTTACATAAATCATTATCTTATTTTGATGAAGTATTAATAAAAAAATAAGTAAACAACGTGGTTAATGATAATTGGTAAACCACAAAAAGATAAACTAAAAATATGACAAACTCGGTTTTCTCACAGAGACAACATTAATGTTTGAAATTTTCTTCTTCTTTTTTTCGCCACGTTCGCTCCTACGTGGAGCATGTAGACATCACAAGATCCCTCCAGGAGACCCTGTCACCAGCCAGCTCTCTCGCCTCCTCCCACGTCAGGCCCGCATCCATCAACTCCGCCGAATACATCCGTAGGATGGTCATCGACGGTCTGCCAGGACGGACGGCGGGATCCTGCAGGCGAGGCAACTCGGGTTCAGGCTCTCCCGAGGCATCCGGAGTACATGCCCAAGCCAGGTCCATCGCCGCATCTTCACGACACCAGTTATTGGAGGTTGCTGCGTCCGTTCCCTAACTTTAGCGTTGGTTATGAAGTCAAACCATCTAATGCCTAGAATCCTTCTCAGACACTTATTCTCAAAGCTCAACAAGCGAGCATTCTGAGCTTTTGTGAGGTGCCAGGATTCGCATCCATAAAGGAGCACCGGCACAATACAGGAATTAAGGAGTCGGCGTTTTGTTTTGACCGAGTATAATCTGGAATTCCAGACAGCACGCATCGTGTTGAAGGTATACCTAGACGGATTGCGAGTTCCTTGTGCGTGCTGCCATCTTTAGTTATATGAACAATGAACACCTAAGTATCTGAAGCTGTCAACCTTCTCGATCCTTCGCCCATTAGTTTGGTATAAGCCCAGATTAATTAATTTTCTCAACAGATGTCGCCGTTGAGAAAGTCTCTAAAAATGTGGAATCACGAATACGAGTTAAATGTATAATGTATGTACAAGTTTTCGAAATTGTTATCAAATATCATTTATTAAGTCTAATTAATAGTATCCATAAATAAAACAAAATAAAAAACAGCATTTTGAAAAGAATTTGTAAATTTTATTTAATTTGAGATGTGTACTAATGAAAGTTTTAATGAGGAGAATTTTTTTTTTTTTCAAGTTTAGAACAAAAAGTCATATTACACATTCGGCTCTAAATACGATGTAGATTCACCAGTTTTCGGGTTGTACCTAGAGTTTTGTTACACCATGTATAAAGTGTAAAAAATTATTGATATAAAAATTTAAAAAAATCTGGAGAGAAATCTGGGGACTACGAATGTATGGATGAACGGCCGCAAGCTACATGACCAAGCCTACTCTAAAGTCATTCTGACTGCTTGATACAAGGGGCAAGTTTTCGCAGTGCCCCGTTTGAAAACTTTACCAGGCGATCGCTTTTTACGGGGCAAATAGACAAACGACCCCACCCACCCTTAGTGTAGAAACCGTTAACATAACTCATCAAATAGTTCTCTGGTGAACGGATACAGTTATACGAGAATCACGGTTTTGTGGCACTTGACGTTTACAAGCTGCATAAATAATAATAATAATAAATTAAAATCAGTAGTGGCAAAAAAGAACTTACCGAAAGAAGCAAAATTGGCAGTACGCAACGGAGTTCTGGTACCAACCCTTATGTATGGTAGTGAAGCGTGGTGTTGGAATAAGAAGGATGAAAGTAGACTGAATGCTGTTGAAATGCGATCTATGTGTGGTAAGACTATGTATGATAGGTGTACAAATGTCGAAATTAGAGCAGAGTGCAAGGCTGAGATAAGCATTATCGACAAAATCAAGAAAGGGCTCTTACGATGGTTCGGTCATGTGGAGCGAATGAGTGATGAAAGAACGGCTAAAAGAAATTATAATGCAAGTGTACCTGGATGTAGAAGCCGAGGAAGGCCGAGAAAGACATGGCATGATCAAGTACGACAAGCGCTTGAAAGTAATCGGCGCCTGTGCGTTAGAAGATGTATGAATGTAGAGGAAGCGAAGGAAGTGTGTCAGGACAGAGTGGTATGGTGTTCTATCCTCTCTGCCTACCCTTCCGGGAAATGGCGTGATGGTTAGTTAGTTAGTTATAAAATAAGCCAATTTTTATGAAATAATGTAAACTCAAGAGCACTTTGCTAATTTGCCATTGGGCAAAGGGTACTGCATTGCAGATAGGATGATAGTGTGAGATGCACACATGCGTTCTGTCCCCTCCCCTCTTTTCCCTAATCCCCCCTCCATTGAGACCCTGACCGCGGATGCACGGGTGGATGTCTGGGATGGGGGGCCTGGCGAGTCGGGATACCGGTCCCCACACGGGTGGTTGTAATTACTAATAAATAATGATCGGGGTAGAAACTAACATCCCTACCACTGTTAATTTGGGCCGACTCTGGTTGGTTTGGGTGATGGAAACAATGACAATTATAATACATAAGCCGAGACAGTGGTAGGGGCAATGAAAGCATTTGTTCGCGTACATAACGTAAATTCATCCGTATTTTTATCACGCTAACAATCTTAAATTCGCGGCTTAGCTTGTTGAAAAAATCGGTAGAGTTGGCTGGACTGAAAAAAGACTCAATAGTCTTTAAAGCAGTCTAGGGAAAGGGTGGAGCTTGCATTGTAGGGTACTGCATTGATACACAAGGGCAGCGAATCTTGATAATTTGTTACATGAAGGCAAGATGGTCAGTCTTACGTAGCTATATTACGCCTCTGAATTCTAGAACCTCGCATGGAACTTACTTAAAATCTGCATTTAATTTATCGGTGTTTGTAGTAATGGCCGTTTCTCGAATTAGCGACGAGTCACGATTTTAATAAAAATAATTGGTTCCATAAATTTTTCTCGCCTCCTTTTCCGGTTATAGCCTCCCACCCCTATTCTACACCCCCTCCACTTTCACGGTGACCTATGTAATAATTTGTGAAAGTAATTTTGCAAGGAAATTAACTGTGCAAGAAAAAATCTTTCGAAACTGCCCCTCACGTGAAAATAACGATTAAGTTACTTGGTAATTTTGATTTATTCTTAGATTCCCGAATAGTAATTAAACATTTTAGTTGATTGGGTAGCATGAAATATTTATTAACATATTAATTAACTGCAACAGTGCAACTAACATCAAACATATTCAAAACGTTTAAAATGCCCTTGCCAAATTAATTGTACCACCAAATATATTTAGTCAAAGACATAATGTTTAAATATTTAAAGGGATTACTGTGGAATAGTATCATTTGTCAAAATATGTTTGACAACACATATAAAAAATAAATTAGATCGCACATATACAACTAGATTCACATCCATGGAGGGATTAATTGTGCCCAAAACTAAAAATAAGTACGGGCAGAGAACTTTAGAATATTTCATTCCAAAATTTTTTAATATGTTGCCCTATGAATTTAAATCGTGTAACAATGCTAATAAAATTATTGTTATTTTGAGGAATTGGTTGGAAGATAGAACTTCTTTATATTGATGCACCACAATTTATTATATATTGATTCACCATATGCATTTTTCGTATCTCTATTCCTTTTATGTATATTTAATAAACTTTTTTATTATTGTGTTGTATTTCTATGATAAATTTACATATTTGCTATTGGCTCCCGATGACAAACGGAAAAATTGCGGTTTATCGGGACGGCATTATTTTTGTTTTCAAATGTTGTTTTATTTTCTCAATAAAGAACTTTCTCAAAAAAATAAAATAATGTGATCTTCATATTAATATGTCATGAAGCGTATAACCGATCATCTTACCTTCACGTAATAAAATTATCAATGTACACTGCGCTTGGTGTAAAGATGCAGTGCCCTATGCACCATTGTATGCGGATAAGGGACAGTATTAGTGTAATACATCAAGTGGCCACTTTACCTTTATGAGAGGTCACAAGCCCTGTAAACGCCTAGATATCCATATTTCCTTCCAAATTTCTCGTCTCTGTTGAGATGTCAAATTGTGACATAATCACTTTTTTTTTATTTTTTTTTATTTATAAAAATAACATTACATAGGGAAAAAAAAAGAATTCTTTTTCTTTTTCAATCTAATGCTCCCTATGAGTTTTAACAATAAACTCATTTAGGGACAAATAAAAAAACACATATTCATTTTATTCTAATACGCACTGACATCACTTAGATCACAAAATAAACACAATATATACAAAAAACAGAACCAATCCAATGAAAACATAAAACCTAAAGAAACAATAAAGTGAATTATAACAGTAACAGCAAAACCATATATATTATATCGACGCAAGTGGAAAAGGTATCATTCAAAATACTTATTAAAATAATATTTCTTCAAATCAGAGGTCCTGTTTCGATAGTTAGATACAGGGATCTTTTAAACATGTCAGGTAACAAAATGAAATCGGAAAATGCTATGTATTTAGGGATCTTGTACCGAATTTGGTTGTATTTGCTGGTTCTAAATGTATTTTGTTGCGTGAACGGGTGTTGTGCTGATGAACGTCTCTATTAAAAGTGGTCTCGATGTTTGTGTGCATTGAATCAAAAATTATATGTAATATTGAATTAGTAATTTCGTATGTAGGAAGCATGTGAAAGGGCATGATTTTTGTCTCAAAGTATAAATCTTTTATATGTGTATCGTACGGCAAGTGAAAAACATTTCTAACTGCTCTATTCTGTATTACTTGGACCTCCCAAATCTTTTGCTTTGTTGCGAAACCCCAAATAATATCATAATAATGCAACTTGGTATAATCGGCCGATCGCTTGGCCTGGAGGCAGTTTGTTGAATCCATATGCTCCACATGGGGAGCGGAAATGGTATGATAATTATTAAAATAAGTATTATTAGGAGTAGATATACTGACTGTATCTTAGTAATAGTTTCAGTGGAATTTCTTCCTTTTTTGGGAACAAATCGAAACACCCTTGGCTCTAATTGTCTCTCTGGGCTATACCGCAAATCACACTAATGAACCTAATGATGTGCGTGCACCGGGACCAGTACAAAGTACGTGAAATTCACTGGGGCTGGCCGCGGGGCCGGCCCCGGAGCCGGCACCGGGGCTTGCACCGAGACACAGGCGGACGCTAGTACTTCAAGGCAATATGAACTTTAGAGAACGCCTGCCAAGCATCGTCAAGTCGAGATTTGCATACTTCTAACTAAAATATTTACTTATAAGGAAAATACTTGAACGCAAGGTCAAGAACGAGACCCGAAAAAAAAAATCTATGAAAAAATAAACAAGTCAAAATGGCTTATTTTTTTTGCTACGGTATTTTTATATGACAATAACCAAAATTAAGTATTGGGGGAATTAAGATACAAAATACAACCCGAGAAAAATAATCGTGATTGTGAACAAGTCTTTTTTTACAAATTTAGTGTCACCTTATTGTTTTAAAACTGGAAATCTGGGTTAATAGTATTTTTAATATTTATTTTATGTATCATAATAAAGAAATACAAAATATCAATTATTACAATGTACAAATACAATTATTAAAATTTTTTTTTACGGCCAGAGCCAACAAATTAGAAAATTATGAATAGAGAAACTGCATAAATAAAATGACACTTGCCTACTTCATCGTTTTAAAATATGAAATGGAATTTCATCTTCATCAACACAAAGTGGAGTTTCGTCTCGAGGTGTTTGATCAGCATCAGCTGTCCGAAGCTCCATTTCGTTTTTTCTGCTCTCGCATATACTGGAGTAAATTCGAATTCAGAGTCCGAATCACTCATTTCAAATGAATAACTTTTCGAATCCGAGATATCGTTGAAATTCTCAGAGGTATGAAGGCTACCAGGACCCGACGTACTTGGGATTTCAGAATTTTCTTCTCTTCCATTACCCAGTTTTGATCTTTATCGTGATCAAAAGTGTTCTCTATTCATAATATTTTCCAATTGTGGGCAATTAAACATATTTTTTCCTGCCCTCTCAGCATCCAGTTTGTTTCTCTTTTTTATTGTGAATGTGAGAAAACGTGGAAAAATGACCGTTCCACGGATGCAGACGTTGACGGAGCTGTCAAAATTTTTATGGCTACTAATCCTAGATCAGTTTTTTTAAATAAGGATGTCCACCACGCCAGTGGACTTACTTTATCTGCCATACTCCAAATAAAGCTTTTGTTCCATAGTCCACTGCCGCATTTGAAATCTGTCAGCTCAATCAAAAGCTTTTGAATATCACTATTGCCATTTAGCTGTGCAATATTAATTATGAATTCACAGCCGTCTATGTTTTCTTCTGGCGAGAGTGTAGATCCACGATTTTGTGGACTTAAAATTGCAGCTGCCAGATGAATAGGTTTTAGCGCTGAGAGCTTCCTATCATTGAATTTTTTTTTTAAACTCTGATGGAGCTCTGACCCTAAGATGTATTCTTCCGATGGTATATTTAAAGAATCATCAATTTCTAATACTTAATTTTTATTATTATTACATAAAAAATACCGTAGTAAAATAAAATAAGCCATTTTGACTTGTTTATTTTTTCATAGATTTATTTTTCGGGTCTCATTCTTGACCATGCGTTCAAGTATTTTCCTTATAAAGTAATATTTTAGTTAGAAGTATGCAAATCTCGACTTGACGTTGCTTGGCAGAGCGTTCTCTAAAGTTCATATTGCCTTGAAGTACTAGCGTCCGCCTGTGTCTCGGTGCTAGCCCCGGTGCCGGCTCCGGGGCCAGCCCCGCGGCCAGCCCCAGTGTATTTCACGTACTTTGTACTGGTCCCGGTGCACGCACATCATTAAATGAACCTCCCCTAAATACAGCTCTTCCAACCACTCTCTACCACTGGGGAAATATAAAATCATGAAATTAAACAACTTTTATTTTAAACTACTATTTTGTACAATTTGACTCATCAATCTCAACGGAGACGAGAAGTTTGAAAGGGATTATGGATAATTAGGCGTTTACAGGGCTTATGACCTGTCATTGGCTGGGTTGAATGGCGACTTGATGTATTACAACATTCCCCATTTCACCTAGTATTTGATATCCATATCTGCCAATATACAGTAAAATGGCGCGACGCTTCACAAGTGAAACACTCTCTGTCATCCATTGAGAAAATTGCTAAGCGATTTTAGCAGAAACCTTTATGATTGCAAGTGAGATTCTTACCGAATTATATCACCTACTAGGAAACGACTAAAGATGAATCTTCAATTTGTGTTGCTTATTTTTATAAACAACATTTTGAGTGTGTCCAAATACTTGCAGATTAAAAACTGGATTTCACCCATTACGGGCTAATAATTACAATTTGACATCTCAACAGAGACGAGATGTTTGGAAGGGATTATGGATAATTAGGCGTTTACAGGGCTTATGACCTGTCATTGGCTGGGTTAAACTTATTTTTTTATATTTTAACACGCCAACCGGTTTCGGAGACAGTACTCCTTCATCAGGGCTTTGTATAATAATAATTTAAAATTAGGTAATAGGTCGCTAACTAAAAATGTTGAAGTGGTTGACCAGGTACTGGGATAAGGGGTGGAGAGGGGAGTGAAGTCGGGGGAGGAACACATGATCGGTGCATTGGGTGTAGACACTTATAAATACAAAGTTGACAGATTTATGAGAATAGACGTTGAACTAATTCTTCTTTCAAACAATTTTTTTTTTAAAGTTTTTTTATAAAACGCCTAAATTTTAGTAAATTTGAAATGTGGGTAGTGGGTATATTTTGTTTTCGTTACAATAAATTTATGAGTTATTAATTTATCCTGTTTATTAATCCGATCATGTGTTTCTCTCCCGACTTCACTCCCCTCTCCACCCCTTATCCCAGTACCTGGTCAACCACTTCAACATTTTTAGTTAGCGACTTATTACTTAATTTTAAATTATTATTATACAAAGCCCTGATGAAGGAGTAGTGTCTCCGAAACCGGTTGGCGTGTTAAAATATAAAAAAGTAGATATTATTGATATCTCAACAGAGACAGAGAAACTCTGGAAACGAATGTGGGTTATCTAGGCGTTAACAGGGCTTTATGACCTGTCAATGGGGGTTAAGTGGCCACTTGATGTTTTACAACATTACCCATTCCGCCCATCATCTGACAACCATGTATAACAAATTTTTGAAACATGTATATATGTTGAGTTTGTACAAAAGAATCCACATGCGAGTTGTTGTGTTTTCGACAGATTTTTAATATTTTAAATATTTTTTCCCCATAGTGACATCTGTTGAGAAGATAGATAAGCATTTTTTGGCAATCCAACTTTATTGGTGTAAAAAAGTAGTTTAAAACAAAAGTCGTTTAATTTCATAGTTATGGAAAACTACAAAGCGAGTGCTACAAACATTGAGTTAAATATAAAACCCTTTTTCTTTGGGTCCTTTTTCATCTGCACAATCGTCCTTACTGAGGCGTTCTGTATGTTCAATTTATTATGTAACTGCTAACCTGCCTTAAGGGTAAATCTTCCAGTGTGGCTGTTTTTTTTCTTAGCTCTCTAGCACCGGAAAATGGTCCTTAGGGAATATTATACCTAGGCGACCGCTTAAGGAGTGGCTTGTAACGATAAATAATATCTCAGAAAATCGGGTCAAATATAACTTTAGGATATCAAAAAATCGAGAAAATTTTCCTTA
This sequence comes from Micrasema minimum, assembly GCA_022494985.1. Classification (NCBI taxonomy): domain Eukaryota; kingdom Metazoa; phylum Arthropoda; class Insecta; order Trichoptera; family Brachycentridae; genus Micrasema; species Micrasema minimum. The sequence continues at coordinate 9,141 of JAGVSP010004412.1, forward strand.
AGAGCATACCACACCACGTGACTCGCAGCCGCTTTCCCATTCAAAAGTATTCCTCGATTTTCTCCCTGGAATTTAACATTATAGCTTTGTTTTTTTAACACATTTTAGATATCGACTAGATGTATCGTATTATTATAAACAACATTTTGAGTGTGTCCAAATACTTGTAGACAAAAACTGGATTTCACCCATAACGGGCTAATAATTACAATTTAACATCTCAACAGAGACGAGAAACTTGGGAGGGAATATGGATATCTAGGCGTTTCCTAGTAGGTGATATAATTCGGTAAGAATCTCACTTGCAATCATAAAGGTTTCTGCTAAAATGCTAAGCAATTTTCTCAATGGATGACAGAGAGTTCACATGTGAAGCGTCGCGCCATTTTACTGTATATTGGCAGATATGGATATCAAATACTAGGTGAAATGGGAATGTTGTAATACATCAAGTGGCCACTTAACCCAGCCAATGACAGGTCATAAGCCCTGTAAACGCCTAGATATCCATATTCCCTTGGTCATGTGGAGCGAATGAGTGATGAAAGAACGGCTAAAAGAAAATTAAACGCAAGTGTGCCTCGACTTAGAAGCAGCGGAAGGCCGTGAAAGACATGGCATGACCGAATACGTCAAGTGAAGTACTTGAAAGTGGACATGTAAAAAGTCGGAATAATCAGCGTATGTGCATGAGAAGATGTATGAATGTAGAGGAAGCAAAGGAAGTATGTCAGGACAGAGTGGTATGGCGTTCTATCCTCTATGCCCACCCCTACGGGGAAATGGCGTGATGGTTAGTTAGTTAGTTAGACAGGTTTTTCTGGATTATGCGTTGTTTAACATGACCTACGATCTCTGGTATAGAGTTCCTATAGAAAAAAACATCGCGACGCTTATCGCCTACGGCGCATTTTGCTCTGATCAATTTCCGAGACAAAAAAGGCGCGTTAATGAGTTCCACAAGTCGACAGACTGTAGGAAATTAGATTGTGGAACCCATTTCGGATTGGAAATTCGCATCGTATTGGGCTGATTCGGTTTGTGGAAGTTCGGCGTGGAACTGTCGTTATGTGGCAGCCATTTTGTCGTGCTCTGATGCGGTAAATGGCGGCGGTTAATTAAACATAGACTGAGATTCTTTGAGTTACTCGCAACTCCCAACAACACGCTCAATGAATACTGCACTAAACCATAATAAAGTAATATCACGTATTACGAAAACCGATGAAAATAATATGTACAATTTATTTTAAAATATTAATTCAATATTAAAATTAATATGGATGTTGTAAAACAACCTGTTGCTCGATCACAGATCAGTACCGACTCGGTAATAAGCGACGTGATAACGATTTCTTACCCATGGATGTTTAACGTTTTCGCGATCACAATGGAACACGCGTTAAAAGTTATCGATCGGGATTATTAAACGAGCGCATACTAGTCGCGAGCCATTTTCCGAGATATATCTTTATTCGCACATATATTAATTCAATCTTTATTATAATTTAGCCGGTTTTCGGCAAGCCAATATTGAGAAAAGCAGTCGAAATAATAAAAAATCCGACAAGCGCGATGATTTGACGTTTGACATAAGGCCGCGATATATAGCGTAGTTCGGCTCCGCTCGGCTCAGATCGTCAATGCTCGCGTATTAAACGTTTATGTCATTGGGATCGCTCAAATCGTTTGCATTAGCACGTGAATAGCACGCTTTTAACTACGTCGAAGGTTATCTGTGCTTGAGCTACTGTTCTCTTCTATGGCTGCGAACCGTGGCACCTAACCAGGGCCCAAGATAGCAGACTTCTGCGTGCAGAGAATAGCTGTCTTAGAAGAATATTAGGTGTGCGGTGGTTTAACTTTGTAAGGAACACAGAGGTGAGGACTTTGTAAGGACAGAGCAACCCTCGGTATCTACTGTCATCCGGCGAAGGCGTTTCGGCTGGCTAGGCCATATACTACGTACGCCTCCCGAGAGCCGCCACCATGCTTGCCTATTTTACAAGGCATCGGGTTCTCGGCGTCCTGGTCGTCCACTGTCGACAATTCGTCGGCAGTTTGCGTCAGAGCTGCGGGACGTGGACTTGACTTGGGAGGATGCACGGGAGCTGGCGGCCGATCGCTTGGCCTGGAGGCAGTTTGTGATTCCATATGCTCCACATAGGGAGCGGATATGGTATGATGAAAACAATGTTTTCATTCATAATTTTCGAAACAAAATTGTGGAAAAATACCCGTTCGCAAAAACGCAACACTATTTGTCGTGGCCCCCGTGACGTCATAATTCGGTCTCGCTTCTATGTTTCACATTTTCAGTTTCGTAGTAAACGATAAGGGCTACATGAATAGTGACGTAAAAGGGGCGTGGCCAACGCGGACTGGCGTTTTTGCGGTAATTTAAAATCGAAAAACTTCAAAATAATTTTTAACCCACTAAAAATTAAGAAAAAAAAAAAAAATTACAGGAAAGTGTTTCTATGACTTATCAATTATAATATTATTTGTAAAATAAAAAAAATCTCTAGGTGTACAAAATTGCAGTACACAACGGAGTTCTGGTACCAACCCTTATGGTAGTAGAAGCATGGTGTTGGAAAAGAAGAATGAAAGTAGACTGAATGCTGTTGAAATGCGATCTATGTGTGTGCGGTAAAGACTATGTATGATGGGAGTACAAATGTCGAAATTAGAGCAGAGTGCAAGGCTGAGATAAGCATTATCGACAAAATTAAAACAAGGCTTTCACGATGGTTTGGTCATGGGGAGCGAATGAGTGATGAAAGAACGGCTAAAAGAAGTTTAAATGCAAGTGTGCCTGGATGTAGAAGACATGGCATGACCAAGTACGTCAAGTACTTGAAAGTAGACATGTGAAAAGTCGGAATAATCGGCGTATGTGCATGAGAAGATGTATGAATGTGGAGGAAGCAAAGGAAGTCTGTCAGACAGAGTGGTATGGCGTTCTATCCTCCTCTGCCTACCCCTACGGGAAAATGGCGTGATGGTTAGTTAGTTAGTTATTAAAATTTTTAAAAAACCTGATTTTTCCCTGTTAATTTGTCAAAAATTAACTGAGAATGCCACTTAAGGCATCAGATTCGACGTCCACTGCCTAAAATCCGTCAGCCGTTTACGTCGGAGCTGCGGGACGTCAGACTCGGAAGATGCACTGGAGCTGGAAGTTGTGATATATGCTTCACATTGAAAGAGGAAGCGGTGTAACGATGATGATGCTACAATAATAGTGAGGAAAATAACTAAAAGTAGATAAGGAGATAGAAAGTAGTGCTTATTTTTAATTGGAAAATCTAGAAAACGCTTCTCATCGTGCGGTGGTCCATAAAAAATAGGGCAAGCGAAATGACTCGAGTAGATAAGAAGGGTAGTTTTTTTTACCCACCCTGTAATTGCTTTTTGTACATGGAGTAACAAAACTCGTAGGTACAACCCGAAAACTGGTGAATCTACATCATATTTGGAGTCGAATGTGTAATGTGACTTTTTGATCTGAGCTTGAAAAAATTTTTTTTTTCGTTTAAGTGAAATTGCACAATTTTTTTTAAAATGCGGTTTTCTATTTTGTTTTACTTATGCATACTATTAATTAGACTAAAAAAAAATTATTTGATAACAATTTTTCAAAAATTCATTTTAAAAAAATCAACTTCATAATCAATTTTCTCGAAAACTATAGGTTAAATCAAAATTTCACTTGGTGTACCCATGTAGTGCCCTATGCCCCGTTGGGTGCGGATAAGGGAATGTAGTTGTAGTGACAGGTACTTCCTTTAAGGGGTGAGTTAATAGGTATGGAAAAGACAATTAGAAAGGATAATGACATACTACACAGTAACAGAAATGACTTCACAGGACGAAACATCTATTTAAATTGAGTTTACGCGTGTTTCTACAAAGACATCACCCTTAATCTTCTACTAACCAAACTTAACTATATAGGCAAAACTTACTTTCGCAGACAATTTCTCCAACCGAGCTAAACTTTAAGCGCTACTTAACCTAAGAACTTAAGATTAACTTAAGACGATCCATTTATGACCAAGACACACTGCCTTTGTTTATTTATTTATTTAATTACAGGTAACTCTACAATGTGACAATATCTTACATTTTACATTTTTATCATAATAATTACATACATGGTTATATTGCACATCAATTACAGAATTACACAGCATTATTATTCTCGTACACAATTTACAGGTTTAAAAAGCTTTCAGTAGTTTGCATTAATATATTCAATCAGAGGTTACAAAAAGATTTCAAGTTCCTCTTGAATTTACCACATCTATCATTAAATACATCAATATTTATATGTTTTTCTTTGTCATTGTACAGTCTTAACATTCGAGATAAGGCATTAAAGTGCGCCATGTTATTGTTAAAAGTTGGGACAAAAAATGTGTTTCTGTGATCTCAACCGCCGACTTGGAATATTCAAAGTTATATTTTCCAAGCAGAACATAGAGTCAACTTTGCCATGAATTATATTATGGAGAAACATTAAGTCTGCAATTTTTTGTTGTACCAATGCAGTGCCCTATGCACCATTAGGTGCGAATTCCGTAAAGTGACTATGATTTGTAAGGACTCAGCCCGATAACTTTTATGGGTAAAATTATTTAGTTAGGTACCTTTTTCGAAAAGGTGGGCGTTAATGTTTAGATATTAATAGCCTAGAAAATTTGTATGGAAATGCACATTCTAGTGAATTCTTGTTCGAAGTTGTCTGCATTTTTTTCCACAAAATAAGTAAAAACCACTTTTTTCACATTGACACGAACCGCTAACGCATCGCGAGAAGATGAAAACGTTATTTAAAAAAAAAGATACACGCTTGAAGGAATAGAGCTTGATAGTCGTGAAAGACCGAGAAAGACATGGCTTAACCAAGTACGTCAAGTACGTCAAGTGCTTGAAAGTGGTCATGTGAAAAGTCGGAATAATCGGCGTATGTGCATGAGAAGATGTATGAATGTAGAGGAAGCAAAGGAAGTCTGTCAGGACAGAGTGGTATGGCGTTCTATCCTCTCTATCTTCTATCTTCCCTACGGGGAAATGGCGTGCGATGGTTAGTTAGTTAGTTAGTTAGATGCACGCTTCTGTTTAACAGCTAAAATGTCTAATTTCTGTTATTGTTATGTGTAGAATAATTGCAACAGTCTTAGCGCTTTGTAGCTGCAAGACGACTTGCAATCTAGCCTCTCTTTAAATGTGCAGAGCTCTTGAGGCAACTATTCGTAAAAATAGCGCTATAAAAATTAACGTATAAATAATTAAATAAATAAATGGTTGCTCTGGTGGTCTAGTGCTTTACAGGCGTGTGTGGGAGTTTTTAATATTTTTAACGTAGAAATTTCTGATTTTAAATACTACTTTGTTCTTATTCCTTAAACAAATGTATCATGTAAACACAAAAAAATTGGATACATTAAAAAAAAAGTTTAAAGCGGAGAAACAGCCGCGGGTGATGTACAGCGCGCTTTTTAAGCTAAGAAAGCATATTTGGTGAAACGCGCCATTATCTTAAACAAGAGCAGATCTAAGTTCTAGAATCTAGATTATCTAGCGCTGTGTATGCTGTATAGAAGTCGTAACAAAGAGATTAGATACAAGTCGTATGTAATAAGTAATTATTATCGTTTCATCGTCAAACTAAAGTGGAAAGGCAATTATCTTGTGTTATTTTACAGTTTGCAAGGATCAGGGAAAGTAGTCTCGAGGGCGCACAAATGCTAGAATATAATCATCGTGTTTTGTCTTACATAAATATTATAAGTAAGTTTATGGAGGTTTATTTTTTTTTTTTTTTTATTTATTTAAAACATATTGCAAAGTACAAATTAAAAATAGTAAATTTGTCCATACTCCTGTCCTAGCCCGTGCCGAGGACTAATTTATTACATTTTTTTTTTTTTTTTTAATTACTAACATACAATGGATCCATACATGTGTGTTTTGAGAACTGATTGTAAAATTAAAAATTATGAAAGAAGACTATCTATTTGTTTGAATAATTTTGTTTATCTCTACTCTACCCACCTCCACTATCCAATTTGACACAGCTTTTTTGAAAACAACGTCCTGTTTTATTGTTCTGATGGCCAAAGGGAGCATGTTGTAGCAGCTTGACAGCATAATACACATAATCCCTCTGACCAAAAGTAGTGTGTGTCTTTACTTTTTATATATATTTGGTATATATATTTTTTACATAGACTAATATATTTTACATTACACATTATTTATTTATTTTTTCCTAACTATCTTAGTTCCTATCATTTTATTAATTCAATTTAGCCATGATACACTAATATTTCTCAACATATATAACTTTTTACACTTAGCCCTAAATAACTTTAAATTTTGTTCATTTTTAATTCATCTGGCATCTCCTCATACATTTTGATGCCCTTGTACATGAGATAATTCTGTGACATAAGTTTTCTTTTCTTTTCTAATCTTATATTTTTTGAACCTCTTGTTGCATATTTACGAAAAAAGTCATGTTTTTTTTATGATTTTTTTTTGCAAATATCTTGGAATTATACCTTTAACAATTTTGCTAATTTCATTAGCAACATTATATTTAATTCTTTAGTCTACTGACATAATATTCAAGAGTTCCTCATTTTTTTAATGTTTGTTCTTCTACTGCACTTCAATAAGCATTCGCATTGCTTTGTTTTGCAGATTTTGTATTTTTTTAGCTCTCCTTCATTACTGAAAGGTATAATATAGATGAGCAGTAGTCTATAAGTGGGACAATTATACTCTTGTATATTAGAAGTGATGAGTGATGAGTGAGTTATAAATACATGGAGTAACAAAACTCTAGGTACAACCCGAAAACTGGTGAATCTACATCATATTTGGAGTCGAATGTGTAAAAGGACTTTTTTCTTCTCATATTGCATGAATTCTTATTTACCACGTGAAGTGAAGGTGATCAGTCTTACGCTTCAGAACCAGTCAAAGATTACAAATCTACTCAATATTTTTCCTTCCTCTTTCTCCGCGTTCGCTCCTATGTGGAGCATGTGGTCGTCACTAGATCTCTTCAGGAGATCCTATCGCCGCCGCCGGCCAGCGATCTCGCGCCCTCCCACGCCGGTCCCGCATCCATAAGCTCCGCCGAGGAAGATTGTTTGAATGGACTCTATACGGACAGAAAACCGCGCAGTTTCTTGTTCGGAAAACTGTACAGTCTGTCAAAAGACACGCTAAATATGTGAATTTTTAAAAGCGCGATTGTAAGGTATTATCGTATGTTGCTCACAGGAAATTGTTAAATGTTTTTTTACGTTTTTAAAAGCATACAATATACCAATAGCTACTTAAAAGTTTACATATCATCATCATCACACCATATCCGCTCCCTATGTGGAGCATATGGAATCCACAAACTGCCTCCAGGCCAAGCGATCGGCCGCCAGCTCCCGTGCATCCTCCCAAGTCAAGTCCACGTCCCGCGGCTCTGACGCAAACTGCCGACGAATTGTCGACAGTGGACGACCAGGACGCCGAGAACCTGGTGCTTAGTAAAATAGGCAAGCATGGTGGCGGCTCTCGGGAGGCGTGCGTAGTATATGGCCTAGCCAGCCGAAACGCCTTCGCCGGATGACAGTAGATACCGAGGGTTGCTGTGTCCGTTGCCTCACCTCTGTGTTCCTTACAAGGTCGTTTATCTGTTATTTATTTACTAACGAAATAATACCGAAATTAGAGCAGACTGCAAGGCTTTTACGATGGTTTGGTCATGTGGAGCGAATGAGTGATGAAAGAACGGCTAAAAGAAGTTTAAATGCAAGTGTGCCTGGATGTAGAAGCCGAGGAGGGCCGAGAAAGACACGGCATGATCAAGTATCTCAAACACTTGACAGTGGCCGTGTGAAGAGTCGGAATGATCGACGTGCGTGCATGAGAAGATGTATGAATGTGGAAGAAGCAAGGGAAGTGTGCCAGGACAGAGTGGCGTGGCGTTCTATCCTCTCTGCCTACCCCTTCTCGGAAATGGCGTGATGGTTAGTTAGTTAGTAAATTTGGAATCTAATTAAAGATGGGCAAGTCCGCCACATCTTGATTCCCACATTCTCAAGTACAATACGCCTAACTGCTAAAGTTTCGAATGTACAAGAGCTGGACTGTGATTATATTTGATTTAGGATATCCGAGGAACTTGGTTTCTTAGTCCTTCCGGTGGGAAGCCTCGTGGCTTATGTACATAACATACGTCATACGGAAATGTCGACCTTATCTTTAATGTAGATAAGGTCGATATTTCCGTAACACCAGCCCTGCAGTTAACAGCCTTTTAGTGATACGTATGATACATACGCCACAATGCTTCTCACCGGATTGGTAAATGTTGTTTAAATTTATAATTAAACACAAGATTAAGAGTACAGTCGTAATTATTTATTGCAAAACAAGCATGATATTTAAGACACAAGTTTTAATGTAAACAAAACTTTGAGTTTTTTATTATTATTATACTACTACTACTTTCCCTTATCCGCACCTAATGGTGCGTAGGGCACTGCATCGGTACACCAAGTGCAGTGTATCTTGATCATTTTATTACAAGAAGGTAGGATGATCAGTCTTACGCTTCTATTATTATTATTGCTAATTTATATAGCGCCGTTTTCGTATAAATATACCTCAAGGGCGCTTCAAATATTGAATTTAACGGCTCGGGAAATTAAAGTGAGTGAAAACTCAATTTCTGAGTAGAAAATACCATTATCAAAATTAATCAAAAGATTTTGAGAACATATAGGTCTTAAGTTTCTTTCGAAACATCACTCCACTCTCACAGTTGCGCACTTCTGGTGGGAGAGCATTCCAAGCCACAGGGCCCGCAACCGCAAAAGCGCGCTCTCCAAATTTTGTGCGCTGTTTACGGATCGGTACTAAAACCCTGCCTATATCTGTAGATGTAGCTGATCGAAGTGTGAGACGTGTGTCCAAGAGGGTAATACATTCGAACAAGAATTTACTAGAAAGGGCGTTTCCATAAAAAATATTTTTAAAATATAAAAATACCTATACGCTTAGCTTATATAATTACAATACATTACAATATAAACAAAATTCGATGTAAATCTACATAATATGAAGAGTCGATTTTGTAGAATAAATTTTTGACGTGATAACGTCTAATAAATCGATGAACGCCGGCTGCACACACGAAAAAGCATGACTCATTGTCACGTTCCGCCGAGAGCGCGAAACAAGCGATAGAGAGGCACGATCGGCCTAAGCGTTCGGTTTGTGACGCATCTATCTCTCTTCCACTCCATCGGCCGATGCGTCCGAGTAGAAGGGAGACAGCAGCAGCACACAAGAAGAAAAAACAAAAAAAATGATAATTTATGGAAAAAATTGTAATTTTCAATTGACTTCTGATTTGTATTATACAAAATAATGATAATTCAGTAATAATAATTCAATTCAATTCATAAAAGTATGCTATTTTTCATCAATGTTTTTTTATGACGTTATCACGTAAAATTATCGTCCGTAAACCAACTTTACAGACAACCAAAAGTTTTTTTTATTTGACCCTTAGTTTTAGAGAAAATGGAGTACAAAATTAAATTTTTTTTCGATAAATTTTTGCAATTGTTATCAAAGATCATTTATTTTTAAAAAAATCTAAATATATATTCGTATGGTTAATTTCATAAACACCATTTATTATCAAATTCCACCGTCTAAAGACTCCGGCCAACTACGCGAAACGTATGACGTAGATGCCTATGTTATTGATGACGTAGTGAGTGACGTAGTGGGTAACTAGACACCTCAGACACGGTAGTATTTTTCAAGCATGGAATGTCACTTATCTGAAATTTTTGTTGAAGAACATGAAATTGAGACTCCCCTCTTAGTTTGAGAGTTAGCCTCGTGGCAGCCACACGACCTACCTCGCCGCTCGTGAGAGGAGGGGGATAAGTAATGCACACTGCACTAATGGGTATGCAGAGAAACATAATTTCGCTGCAACGACCAACATTGCAATCAGAAACTCGTTAATCAATTAATAATACGGAACCCTGTATTACTTGGATAGTTTTGTTACCGGGATTTGTTATCCTGGTGGTTATGGTTTTGTGTGGGCGCACAGAAAGAGAAATGAAAGATACTTACAGTTTTACAGTACAAAATGCTCAAAAAAACGACGTCTTTTCAAGCGGTCAAAATATTTCTCGATGTTGTCCGAGCGTGTTCGGTGCCGCTCGGCTCGTCCGTTCGTCGCCCGCGTGACGTCATTTCTTCGGTTTATAAGCTCACTTTAAGCGGGACAGTCTTGGAACACGAATTCCCTAGAAGGGGCGTTTCCATACTAGTTTTCTAAAAATATGCGCTTCCTAGGGTTAAATTTCATAGCACCACTGAAGTGACGTGTTAAATAGCCACTCCAGTTGCTCGATCACAGATCACTATCGACTCGGTAATAAACGACGTGATAACGATTTCTTACCCATGGATGTTTAACGTTTTCGCGATCACAATAGAACACGCGTTAAAAGTTATCGATCGGGATTATTAAATGAGCGCTTCTAGTCGCGAGCCATTTCCCGAGATATATCTTAATATGAGAAAAGCAGTCGACATAATAAACAATCCGACAAGCGCGTTGATTTAATTTTGACGTTCGGCCGCGATATCGCGTGCTCGGCTCTGATCGGCAATGCTCGGCTCGGCGAACGTGGTATGGAATGTATGTTCATTGTGATCGGTCAAATAGTTAGCGTTAGCACGTGGTTAACACGTTTTTAACTACGTCGATAGTTATCTGTGATTGAGCTCCAGGCGGGGATGATAACTTCGAAAATTAAAGAGATAATGACAAAATTGAATACCTAATATTGTAAGACGAATTTCCAACAGCGTGCGTTTGCGTGGGCGCTATGTAATATGTAATGACTTCATCATCATCATCTCAGCCGTTGAGGTCCACTGCTGGACATAGGCCTCCCCCTGCCGTCTCCACTCCTCCACTATCCACTGTCTTCCAGCAGACTTCCTGATGTCGTCCACCCATCTCATCGGTGGTGGACGTCTTGAGGCCTCTGGTTCCTCGGTCTCCACACCAGAACGCGTTTCATCCATCTGTCGTCCGTCATTCTGGCTATGTGACCGGCCCATTTCCACTTCAACCAAGCAATTCGCTGCACCACGTCGCAGACCTTTGTCTGGCGTCGGATCCAATCGTTCCTTTTTCGGTCTCTTAATGTTATTCCAAGCATAATCCTCTCCATGCTCCTCTGTGCGACTTGCAACTTATGGGAGGATTGCTTGGTCAGAGTCATTGTTTCCGCGCCATAAGTAAGGACGGGCAGAATGCATTGGTTGAATACTCGAGTCTTGAGTGAGTTGGGAATGGAGCTTCGGAATGTGGAATTTGGCTTTCCAAAAGCCACCCAAGAGAGATTTATCCTCCTATCCTATGACATAAATACAAGAAATACCCAGGATAAGTCAGATGCAAAGGCGTCCACTAACCTTCCCTTCTTCTTCTTCCCTGATCTTCCTCGTGACTGCAAAGCGGCGGACGAATTGATGAATCTAATAGTTGGAGACGGCGGTGATGGACACTAAACTTGATGGCACACACAGATGAAGAGGAAAACACAAATAAATAGCGAAAAACTTATATAGCGGCGGCGATGACAGTGTAAAGAAGTTGACTCGAGGAGCGTAGCGGCGTTATTAATATGTTGTCGAAACACTTTGGAACATGAATACAAAAAATTAGTGGGTACCTACATATTGGCCTAACCATAGATAATCCTTGCAAAATCTTACTTATTCTGGCTTTACCAACCACTCATCAACAAATTCCACCGTCTGAAGACTCCAGCACCTTCAATACACGAAACGTGTGATGTAGATGCCTAGTGATGACGTAGTGCGTAACTAGACACCTCAGACACGGCAGTATTTTTCAAGTATTGAATGTCACTTCTCTGAAATTCTTGTTCGAAGGGGACAGAAAACTGTACAGTTTCTTGTGCAGTTTGCAAACTGTCCCGAATAAAGCGAAAACTGTGTGGAATATTGAATGGTCGGCGGGACGTTTGGCTGACTTGACAGTTAATGTTTTTTATGCAAACGTTTAAGTAGATATACATATTTACATTATTAGCTATATAAACAATTTCCTGTGTGCAAACATACAATAATAAATTTAGTATATTACATTATAAATATATTATTTTTATCTTCTCCTTTTGCCACGTTCTGTGGAGCATGTGGACATCACTAGATTCCCCCAGGAGACCCTGTCACCAGCCAGCTCTCTCGCCTCCTCCGACGTCAGGCCCGCATCCATCAGCTCCGCCGAATACAGCCGGATACATTATCTATATATACTTTGTTATTATTATGAATAACGTTTTTCTTCCATTCTAAACAAAGCCGGTTAATATACACGGTGTTACAAAACTGGTATATCAACATACTTTTAGGAGTCGAATGCGTAATATGACTTTTAAATTTAGGCTAATGAAAATAATTTTCTTCTCATAAAAACTTTTAGAAGTACCTACCGCGTAAAATTGCACGAATTCTTAGTAAAATGCGTTTTTTTTTATTTTGTGTTCTTTATAAATTTGTGGTCGAGTTACCCGTAGTAATGCACTATTTTACTGTAGCCAATCATCGACCAATTACAGTGCTAACTCACCGATACGAAGAATGCACGCACTGGCTAACAAGTAGTATACTAACAATATTGATATTTTTAACACAAATCTAGTGCATTTTAGGGATCAGTGTCTGGATGCCATCTCTGGCGGTAATGAATAGTGAGTGTGCTATTTGCAACTTGCTCCATTTAATTTTATATTGTTTTATTATTATCTTATTGTATTATTTAATTAACCATTTGTAACTTCCATTTAATATAAAATTGTATTTTTTCTTAGTATTAGTTTTCTTGCCAATTCGAATATTTGTATGTATTTTCTTTTTCATTTTTGTTTCTAATTTGGCTACCTACATAACTGTGTAACATTTTTAAAATGTTTATGTAAAAGCCCTATGGGGTTTGAAACAAAAAAATAAAATTAAAATAAATAAATAGTATTAAGTGGACTAAATAATAAATTATATTTGATAACAATTTGCAAAAAATTATCGAAAAAAAATCAATTTTCTCGAAAACTATGGGTCGAATAAAAAAAAAATTATCTACAAAATCGACTCCAAATAATATGCAGATTCACTGGTTTCCCGCTTGTACATCGAGTTTTGTAACACGGCGTTTTTGGTTATCTGTTTTGTTTATTTTTATAGCCGTTTTTTCAATATTGGAGAGTTCCGAGTACCCCGACCTTAAACGCTCCAATGATTCTCAAATTTCTAATTAAATTAAACTTATTTCTTTTCCAAATTCTTTTCACAATACGGAAATTTCCCGCGCCCGTTTCCCGGATATGAAAATGTAATAAAGCGGAGAAAATGAGAGAAGAAGTGTGAAAAACAAGGGGAGTTCGGGAGTAAGGGAAGAAAGGAAATTACACCTTATTGTTTCTACGCTGCTTCAACTGGGGGTCGAAATTACTTTACATTCATTTACGATGTAACGAATGATATTTTTACTGCTTCTATCTATACTACTTTTCATACCATAAACTGCCTCCAGGCCAAGCGATCGGCCGCCAGCTCCCGTGCATCCTCCCAAGTCGAGTCCACGTCACGCAGATCTGACGCAAACTGCCGACGAATCGTCAACAGTGGACGACCAGAACGCCGAGAACCTGATGCCTTGTAGAATAGGCAAGCATGGTGGCGGCTCTCGGGAGGCGTACGTATTATATGGCCTAGCCAGCCGAAACGCCCTCGCCGGATGACAGTAGATACCAAGGGTTGCCTCACAAGTGTGTTCCTTACAAAGTCAAACCACCGCACACCTAAAATTCTTCTAAGACACCTATTCTTTGCACTCAGAAGTCTGCTATCTTGGGCCCTGGTTAGGTGCCGATTTGCAGCCATAGAGAAGAACAGGTGTGATGCAAGAGTTACAAAGGCAGCATTTTGTTTTAACGAGTAAACATCCGATCTCCAGACAGCTTTCATACTGTTGAATGCGGCGCCCGCTACTCCAAGCCGCACTCCCAGTTCTTTCTGAACTCTGCCGTTTTCTGTCATGTACGCTCCCAGGTATTTGAAGCTCTCGACCCTTTCGATGACTTGTCCCGACAAAGCCAGGGGGATCTGGGCACCAGAATAATTACCTTTATAATTCATTTTTTCTTTCAAAATACCTTCCTGAAATAAAAAAATTCACTCGTAATTGAATCCATTTTTCGATGATTTTGCATTAGGTTTGTAATTGACAGTAGGTACACCAGGTTTGTCTTTCTCATTTGGATTAGTTAATAGATATTAATAACTCAACAATTTAAGCGTTCGCGTATCTTATTTATGACACTATAATCAAATGTATATAAGTAAATTATAATCATTCTTACTAAATCATTCTTACTATAAAGACCATAACAATAACATAATCTACGTCATTTTTTATTTTATATATTATAATTATTTCCCCTCTTCTTCTTCCGGTATAAAGATACCAATATCTTGTTTTCTTTTTTTTTAACTATCTTGTTTACATTATCTGTTATTTTTCCATTTTTACATGACTTTATTTTTCTCTTTTGCCACGTGCATCCTGTTTGACTTTCACAGTATACCCACAAACAGGCTATGCCTTGGTGGGATTTTTGTTTATTTATTTTAATGTATATATGTTTTTATTGTATTACTTAAATTTAAAAAAAAAAAAAAAAAAAAATTCTGGTTTGTTTCATTTTTTATTTATTTCATTTCCAGGGGGGGTTGTATAATTTTGTGTCTGAAAGGGGGGCTACGGGTCAAATGAGTTTGGGAACCTATGATCTAGATCATCCCTTAAGTCAGGTTTAACTTTTTTTAAATATTGAATACAAAAAGTTTGAGAAACATAGTAGACATAGGGAGTAACAAAACAAGATGCAGTCAAATGTGAAAATACTAAATTTTGCATTATTGCTTTCTCAATTTACGTTGAGTGGGAAATTCTATTTCGAATCCTGTTATTATTATCAACAGGATTAGATTGCGCCTCAATTTGTGTTTCATTTGCTTAGAGCTACGTTTTTAAATAAAATGATCAAGTCTGGATTGAACCATTATTATAATTTTTTTTATTTATTTATCTATTTATAGACGGCGCAATTGCCTTTTACAGAATTCAAGTGAAACATAAAGAAATAAGTTTATACATGTTAAAAAAGAAAAAAAAAAAAACATCGTTGCAAAGTATACAAATACCAATACAACACTAAACAGGTGTTATCAACCATTTTTTTTTAAATAATTCTTAATATTATCATTTCTATTTTAATAATATATGTATATATATTATGTGTATATACATATATATATGAATTTTTAAAATATATTTGAAAATATATGTTAATAAAAATTTGTATAAAACCACTCACCGACTTTTCTGTCTACCGGTTTCGAGACGTAACCCGTCTCTTCGTCAGGACAACAACACTAAACCAACATGCAAATACCACTAAACACCTTCACCATAGTAGATTTACAAAAATATAAAATCGACATGCTGATTAGACACATGCTTCACTACGCCACCACCGAGGGTTAATGATTTATGAAGCTAATATTTCAAAAGGATTAACAATTGGAAAGGGTGGGGGGGGGGGGGGGGGGGGGTAGGGTGACCATTACAATGAAATATCGAATAATGGACTATATTGGAAAGTTACTTGATTATTAATATTAATGGGACATTATTTTTCAAAGCCTTTTTTTATGTAAAAAATCTCCATGTTATTTACTTTCAGTCCTTTATTATTTATGTGTAAAACTTTAACACCTGTATCTTTATTAAATTCATGATTTGAGTCTATAATGTGGTTGGCGAATTCTGAGAAGTTATTATTACTAAGACATCTCATGTGTTCTTTAACACGAGTATCGAAATTTCTTGACGTTCTTCCAATGTAGACTGAAGAACAAGAATTGCAATTTAATTGGTAGACACCCGAATTTATTAAATACATTATTTTTATCTTTATTATTTAGTAAAAATCTACCAATATTATTATTAGTATAGAAGGCCTTATATAGTATAGAAGAATATTATTATTAATATATATTACCTAGTAATATAAAACCTGCCTTCTATACTAATAATAATATTGGTAGATTTTTACTAAATAATAAAGATAAAAATAATGTATTTAATAATTCGGGTGTCTACCAATTAAATTGCAATTCTTGTTCTTCAGTCTACATTGGAAGAACGTCAAGAAATTTCGATACTCGTGTTAAAGAACACATGAGATGTCTTAGTAATAATAACTTCTCAGAATTCGCCAACCACATTATAGACTCAAATCATGAATTTAATAAAGATACAGGTGTTAAAGTTTTACACATAAATAATAAAGGACTGAAAGTAAATAACATGGAGATTTTTTACATAAAAAAGGCTTTGAAAAATAATGTCCCATTAATTAATAATCAAGTAACTTTCCAATATAGTCCATTATTCGATATTTCATTGTAATGGTCACCCTACCCCCCCCCCCCCTTTTTCCACCCTTTCCAATTGTTAATCCTTTTGAAATATTAGCTTCATAAATCATTAACCCTCGGTGGTGGCGTAGTGAAGCATGTGTCTAATCAGCATGTCGATTTTATATTTTTGTAAATCTACTATGGTGAAGGTGTTTAGTGGTATTTGCATGTTGGTTTAGTGTTGTTGTCCTGACGAAGAGACGGGTTACGTCTCGAAACCGGTAGACAGAAAAGTCGGTGAGTGGTTTTATACAAATTTTATTAACATAATATTAAAATGTTGGACCACATAAAATATAATGCAAAGTATAAACGAAAATGATTTTTAGTTATAACGTTATCGTCTTGTGAATAACATTGTAGTTATTTAAAAAATCATGTTAAAATCCCATAAAATTGCCTTAATTTCATCGAACTTTTGTTGAAATTCATTGATTGATTTATTTATTCAAATGTGAATAGGTACATTTGCAGTTTGAACAGTTAAAATTTGTCATGACGCAACTTGCTAGATATAAATCCGTGTTAAGTCGGGACATTTACATTCAAAGCTCTACATACATGACAATAAAAAATTTAAAAAATACACGATACAGTGTTATTACTCTTTATACAGGGTGTAACAAAACTCGATGTACAAGCGGGAAACCAGTGAATCTACGTCATATTTGGAGTCGATTTTGTAGAATAATTTTTTTTGATTTGACCTATAGTTATCAAGAAAATTGAGTAAGAAGTAAACTTTTTTTCAACATTTTGGGCGTGTTCAAATACTTGTACACAAATCTGGATTTTATCCCAAGACGGGAGTAGGTATATATATTTATGTATAATATACTTAACTTCAATATCAATTCATATTATGGAGCTTTTAACACGCTGGTGGATGATTCTCGATTCGTAACATATATACAAAATCCAAAATGTTACCTGGTGTGGATATTCGCTAATAAGCGGAATGGGGAATGTTGTAGTACGTACCACTTAACCCAGCCAATGACAGGTCATAAGCCCTGTAAACGCTCGAATATCCAAAATTTGAAAAAATTCTAACTCATTTCTGTAGGGATATATAAAATGAAATATTTTTTTAAAAAATCGTTTTTTTTTTTGCAAATCGAGCCCGCGACCTCATGCACGGTAGCCAAACGCGCAACCACTATGCTACGAGGCTGACACTTATACACTACGGTTTTATACAGACACATATTGAAATAAGTTTGTACTTCCCAGTTGATTTATATTATATGAAAGTACACATAGTGGATAGAAGGAGGAGTTTTGTGTAAAAGAAAGATGGCGTCAAGTATTTATATTTCGCTTTATGTATTTTACGTAAATTGGTGAATATTCACCTCAAATCCGCCTCTTCCGGGAAAATTCGCGCGCCTTTTGCGGATTCGGCCATCTTGGATGTCTACGTCACTTCCTCTCAAACCAATCTCTCCGATTTGCTCCCCCTGATTTGGGAAATTAGATGGATTTGTTATGTATTTATTTCTTAGAGTAATGACGCGCAGGCTATAGAGAGGCCCTTTCGCCGTTTCCCACAGAGCGGAAGCGTTGCAAATTTTTGGTTAGCGACAACTTCACTCTGATGGCGGCCATTATTATTTGTTTGACAACAGACGCGTAACGGTCACTTTCGTCGCTTTGCTAGTAAATAACGTGGATACTTCCTGATTTTAATCATCAAAAACGGCAATGGTGAATTGTAGTATGCTTGGTTGTAGCAGTAAGAGTGTCAAAGGTGTTAAAGGAGTCACATTTCACAGGTAATTGATTTCGATTAATAATTATTTTGATATACATTGATTTTGGCATATATTGTCCTAACATGGGTATTATTTGTATAAAAACTTTACTTTTATCAACATATTTACCAGTTTTTCTTAATTTAGGTGATCAATTTGTAAATTAAAGTATGTTTACTGTTGATAGTGACAGTTGATTACTGTCGATATGCCAAGGCCGCATTAGGCATTTGTAAAACATTGGCATTTGTTTTGCTGAAAACTATAGCCAACTTCGTGTTTTTGAATCATAGAATGGTTTTTGACCGTTAGGGCCCCTCTATAGCCTGCGCGTTATTACTCTAAGATTTATTTACATTTTTATTCAACCCATTAGATATGATTTATTCAAGAAAACACGTAGCTGCTGAATACGGGCATCAACCCGTGGTCGAGTTTCTATTGGATAAGGGATCCAATATAAATACACGGAACAGTAAAGGTTCTGACAGCATTTCATAGTTATCTTCATCATCATACCATATCCGCTCCCTATGTGGAGCATATGGATTCCACAAACGCCTCCAGGCCAAGCGATCGGCCGCCAGCTCCCGCGCATCCTGTAACAAAACTCGATGTACAAGTGGGAAACCAGTGAATCTACACATAGTATTTGGAGTCGATTTTGTGGTGGTATAAATTTTTTTGATTAGACCCTTAGTTTTCGAGAAAATTGAGTACAAAGTTTTTTTCATAATTTTTTTGAAAATTGTTATCAAGTATCATGTATTCAGTCAAATTAATACTATCCATAAAGAAAACAAAATTAAAAAACGCGTTTTAATAAGAATTTGAGCAATTTTTTCTTAATCTGCCATACTTATGAAAACTTTTGTGAGAAGAAAAAAATTTTTTTTTTCAAGCTCAGATTAAAAAGTCATATTACACAATTGTCTCCATATACGCTGTAGATTCACCAGATTCACCGCTTGTACATCGAGTTTGGTTCCACCCTGTATAAGGCAGTTCTTTACATTTTTTTTGTTAAATTTCTTACAAATTATTCTGATGTACCACATCATTTTTGTACATTAAGATAGTAAAAAGAATAATTGCAATTGGTGTAACAATGCAGTGCCCTATGCACCATTGTGTGTGGTTAAGGGAAAGTGGTAGTATCTAGTAGTGCAAAGATTAAAAATTACTTATTTTTAATTCACTTTAAGTCGGAGAAGGCTGAAAAAGACATGGCATCAGTTTTATTCGTTGTAACTTAAGTTTTATATTATTGCAACATTTTGGGTCGTGTTTAAATTCTTGTACACAAATCTCTGTAGGGATATAAAAAATAAAATATATACCTACTCCCGTCTTGGGATAAAATCCAGATTTGTGTACAAGTATTTGAACACGACCCAAAATGTTGTATAAAATTCCTGGTCTAAATATAAGTTAAATAAATTGCAGAGTCGTCTGCAGGCGATTACTAGTAATTAATTTAACTCGTCAGAAGAGTCTTAACTACAAAAAAATAAAGTAATTTGCTAATAAAATACTTCAATATCAATGCATAGATGGCGCGTTCAACTCGCTGGTGGATGATTCTTGATTCGTAGCATATATACAAAATCAAAAATGTTAACTGGTGTGGATATTCGCTAATAAGCGGAATGGGGAATGTTGTAGTACCTACATAGAGTGGCCACTTAACCCAGCCAATGACAGGTCATAAGCCCTGTAAACGCTCGAATATCCATACTCCTGAATTTGAAAAAACTCTACCTCATCTCTGTAGGGATTTAAAAAATTAATTATATTATTGCATTTTAAAAATAAAGAAACTAATAACCATAATTCTCATGTTAAAATTTAGCATATACCGTTTTTACCCCTTTGTGTAAACGGGCTTTATTCTGCGGCCATAAGAAAGGCATTGTACGCTTACCTTAAGAGCAATTTCGATTTTATTTGAAATAATGCAAGAACCTTCGGCTTCCGGTTTCCGGAAATGGCTGCTTCCACCTTTGTCCATTTCCTGTTTCCTGTTTATGACGGATTTTATGGCGCGAACTGCAGAACGCTGTTTTATAGCCTCAAGTTTTTTTTATTTCCGGTTATTAGTAGTTAATTTATTAACTCTGGAGGCTTTGTTCGCCGTTGGGAACGTAGTCAATAATTGGAAATTTTGTCGAAGGAATTTGGATGAAATGGGACATGTGAGAAGTTGAAATTAAGAAAAGGACATTGAGAGGGATTAGTGCCGGAAACAGAGTTAATGGTGCCTTGAAATCGATAGTGGCAAATAATAACTTATACAGTCATACAGTGTGCACGTGGCAAAAGAGAAAGATAAAGTCATGTAGAAATGGAAAAATAACAGATAATGTAAACAAGATAGTTAAAAAAAAAATGAATACAAGATATTGGTATCTTTATACCAGAAGAAGAAGAGGGGAAATAATTATAATATATCAAATAAAAAATGACGTAGATTATGTTATAGTTATGGTTTTTATAGTAAGAATGATTCTACCTTTACACTATGTATCCAATTTTGTGTTAATTTGTTAAAAGATGAAAAATTTGGAAAATTTGACAATGCCATTTTATTGTTAGTTAAAAAAGAATGAATTAAACTGGGGGCAATAAAATGTGCATGTCTCTGAGCAAGTCGTGATTTACAATGTGTAATTTCTAGCACTCGGATTTTTCTTTGACTAGACTTATTTGAGCTTCTAGCAAAAAAGTTTTGGTGCCTAAATACATAATTAAAACATTGTGATAAATATATTCGTCTAATATCCATTAGATTTGCCTCCCAAATCGAGTCCACGTCCCGCAGCTCTGACGCAAACCGCCGGCGATGATGATGATGAGAAGTCACAGAAAATGTTGGTTTACAGGCCCCTTCCTATGTAATTTAACCCAAGCGACTTCTCTGAGTTGCTGGAAGTTTTGCGTAATGGAAGTTCTAGCAGTTCGTCGTAAAACAAACAATTCATTCCGAAATTCTCCCTAAAAAGATATTTTTCTTTTTAACAAGATAATTCTGTTTTATTTGACTTTATTAAGGGCAAACATTAACAATGTGATGTTCGCGTTTGTATTTTTACAGGAGTTTCCGTTTAATGAGGAAATCCACTGCTACCCGGAATTTTAAAAATGCTTTCGTGTAGACGCGAATATTTAAAAATTTTGAAGTGTGATGAAATATCCCAAAAACGGACGCAAAAAATTAATAAAAAATGTTGAAAATAGCATTCATTTCAAAATCTTAAACAATGACGTCACTCCTTGTATCTAAGTGTAGTGTTTCCGTTTCCGTTTTTAAACCCCCGTAGCCGCGTTCCATGGCATTTTAATATGGAATACAATCTACATACAAGCTTCTATTGCAAAAAAGATGGCCGCCATTCAGTCTCCCTAGAACAGGACAGTTGAGTCGACGGTATATTTTATCTGTGCTTCCCGCGTCAGTTTGCATAGATTTTTGACAGTTTTGTTACTGGCTGGAGAAAATACCATGGCTTAAACAACCCGTTTTATGACGTCACTCCTGCAAAAAACACAGTTAGTACATAGCGCGTTTAGCGCGGTACATTTAGCACATTTAGCGCGGTATTTGAAATGTGCAACTTTAAAAAATCGTATCTTCATCAATAACTTATAAAAAAATATTAAATATTTTTTTTTTGTTTAGTTAAATAGTAAGTTTCCCTCAGTGGATTCCCTCATTGTCATTAACTTACACGAAAAAAAAAATGCATTTTAAAAATATAGGTGTGATAAAACTCGTAGTACAACCCTAAAAATGGTGAATCTACATCGTATTTGGAGTCGAATGTGTAACGTAGCTTTTGAATTTGAGATTGAAAAAAAAAAAAAAATTCTTCTCATAAAAAGCTTTCTTTAGTCCTACCTACACTCAAAGATAATACAAAGATAATACTATCTATATTCTTAATTAATATTATTAGCGTTAAAAATGCTATTGTGCGTCAGTGATGTCTGCCCAACAAAATAAATCTCAGTGATGTTTTTCCGAAAAAATAATCTCCTATAGATTTCTCCCAAATAACTCCCCTATGCACTATGCTGCGAGGCACTATGCTGCGAGCACGTATGCTGCGAGGGGGCGGACAAAATGGTTGAACTTTCACGTCACTTAACTTTAAAAGACACCTTCACTTTAAGTGTTATTGGATAGATAGGTACTTAGAAACATCACTCGAAACTGTAGTATATATTTTTATCCTTGAATTTTAAAACTTTATTAATTCAAGTATAAATTTAAACTACAGTGTCGTGTTGATGTTTCTATAGTTATCTATCACATAACACTTAAAGTGAAGGTGTCTTCGAAGTTAAGTGACGTCGAAGCTTCAGTATAAATTTTACTTTTCAATAAAAACAAAGTGTTTACTCTTTTATCACTCCTCAGAATGTCATTTCTTTTAAAAAAAAATAGTTTGGTTCGTATTTCTTCTAAAAAACCTTTTTTTGTGAATATTTCGTTGAACTTTCTTTATTTTTTTTTTTTTCGATAAATCTTGCAATAATTGCTATAAATAAAACCAAATAAAAGACAGCACAATATTTATACGAATTTGTGCAATTTTACTTAATCTGCGGTAGGTACCTACCTACTTTAAAAATAGTGTTCTATCTAAAAATTTCAATTCTTTTTTTGAATCTTCACCTTTATGGCAGCTTTTGTTTGTCAATAGAGCAATTTTTTTCAACCAGTGTAAAACAAAAAAACTTGTTAGCAATGTCTTTTGCTGTGAAACAAAAGATTAGTAAATTCATTGAAAGTGGAAATGAAATAGATACTAAACGAAGAGGATTCAAATTCACTGAGATTCAACATAGTCAGGTTTCTTGAACTTTTTGCCTAATATTTCCATTAAACATACAAGTTTGAATGATTTTTATCCATCAGAAAATTGCAGCATTATTGATTTCCTATAATATGAATGGATATTACCCACAAAATATGTGGTTGTAAATAACATAATTTAATTGTAAAGCACCCCTGAGGTGATCTTTCACGCAAATGGAGCTATTTAAGTTAGCCGATTGTTATTATAATTTATGAATTTCATAAAGATTCATAAGTTTTTTTTTAACTCCACTCCATTTCCGAGTTAATTTAATTACTAAAATACCTACGAATGGTTGTAGACAATTTTTTAACACTTACTTAATTATTACTTTCCCTTATCGGCATCTAATGATGCATAGGACACCTTCTGCATTGGAGCACAATGTGCAATGTAACAAATGATCAAGATTCGCTGCATTCGTGTATCAATGCAGTGCCCTATGCACCATTGGATGCGGGTAAGGAAGAGTAGTAATTGTAGTGGTATGGAAAATAATTTTGTTTCCATATTTATGTTTTATTGTAGTATCAACATAAATATATAGTATTGTTGTAATTGTTTTATTTATTGTTTTAACGCCCATAGGGCTTTTACATAGACATATTTAAATGATTACACAGTAGGTAGCTAATCATTACCGCCAGAGATGGCATCCAGGACATGTTCCCTAAAATGCACTAGGTTAGTGTTGAAAACATCAATTTCATATGTATACTTAGTTAGCCAGTGCGTGCATTC
The DNA here is from genome assembly GCA_022494985.1 of Micrasema minimum. Taxonomy (NCBI): domain Eukaryota; kingdom Metazoa; phylum Arthropoda; class Insecta; order Trichoptera; family Brachycentridae; genus Micrasema; species Micrasema minimum. Next base: position 33,130 of record JAGVSP010004412.1, read on the forward strand.
TTCGTATAGGTGAGTTTGCACTGTAATTGTGTTGATGATTGGCTACAGTAAATGGTGCATTACTATGGGGTTAACTCAACCAGGCACTCGTATACTAATTAAATTTGTTAGTTGACAACAGCCAAACATAGATTTTAATAATTTGAATATATATTTTTTCTTTTTGTTTGAAATGTCATATTGTAAATGAATACTTTAAAACGGGTTTGACCCAGTGCAGTGAGGTATTTCATTAACCTTTAAAGTACGGTGTTTGAAACGATCCACGGCATTCCGATGACCTTTTGTAACCTCGGGTTACCCGTACAAAATGTTGATTCACGACTTTTGCAATAGTATTTTTTTTTTTTTGTCAGTGTGTATTTAGTATCTCTTTTTGTCATAATAACTTATTTTCTTTTTTTAAGGGTGAAAAACGCATTTGAAAAATTATAAAGTCCTCTGTTTACTGCAAAATACATGATGTTCGTATGAAATTTATGAAACATGTGAATATTTTTTTTTTTAAAGTAATTACCTAACTAACTAGCTAACTAACCATCACGCCATTTCCCCGTAGGGATAGGCAGAGAGGATAGAACGCCATACCCACTCTGTTCCTGACATACTTCCTTTGCTTCCTCTACATTCATACATCTTCTCATGCATCATCCGCCGATTATTCTGACTTTTCACATGTCCACATTCACGTACTTGTCGTACTTGGTCAGGTGCCCATGTTCTTTTCGACCTTCATCAGCTTCTACATCTAGGCACACTGCATTTAAACTTCTTTTAGCCGTTCTTCTTTCATCACTCATTCGCTCCACATGACCAAACCATCGTAAAAGCCCTTTCTTAATTTTGTCGATAGTGCTTATCTCAGCCTTGCACTCTGCTCTATTTTTGACATTTGTACACCTATCATACATAGTCTTACCACACATAGATCGCATTTCAACAGCATTCAGTCTACTTTCATCCTTTTTCCAACACCACGCTTCACTACCATACATAAGGGTTGGTACCAGAAATCCGTTGTGTACTGTTAATTTTGCTTCTTTCGATAATTTCTTATTTGCCACTATCGATTTTGAGGCACCATTAGCAATTACCTACAATGGGTAATTTGTCTACAAGTATCTGTACACATTCAATGTTGGAAACAGAATGATTAAAATGCATTAGATAGTGGAAGATAGATATAGTTGTCTTTGTTTCACTGCAAAATACAAATGGAACATAAAATGTTGACAGTTCTCTTTGAAATAGCTTGTCTAGTGTTACTTAACATGTCTCTGCGGATAATATTAACTTTAGGAATAAGCAACCAACCACCAAGTGTGTAGAACTAATTCTACCCCCTTGACGATGATATTGCCTACTGCTTCCATGCAATACTATTAAATATATATTAATTAAATCAACAAAAAAATTATTGCCTTAGCAACCAGATCATTTGTGGTAGATGGCAAATTCAAAATTTAAGCGTCAACTATCTGAGTTTATCATACTTCCTTGTTATTATTATGGTACAACCTTCTTGGCAGCTGCATCCCTGCTCACTAATTTATTTTTTTTCAAAAGAAAATTTTTTGTTTACAAAGAAACACATAAAATCACATTTACATTAGAAAAAATAAACAAAAAAAGGCATAGCCTGTTTGTGGGTATACTGTGAAAGTCAATGTGAATGTGTTCACACTCTTTCAAGCAGCATGCACGAGGCAAAAGAGAAAAATATAATTTAAAAAAATACAAGACATTGATATATTTATACAAGAAGAAGAAGATTAACCTATTAAAATTTATCTTTTGTTTAGGAATACAATTTGGATGCCATACATTCTATGGTTGTGTTTTCAAGAGCAGATTCTTCTCTGAAGATTTGGGAGTGTGGTATATGTAAGTACCAATATTTATTATTCACATCACAACCATTATCAATCCATCTCTAACATATCAAGAAAATGAATTCCACGAACTGCCTTTAAGCCAAGCGGTTGACTTGAAGTTCAGAAACCTGGAGTACATGAGCAAAGATTTATACATTGTAATGTTAATATGTTTTACTCTTTGAACAAGAAATTATAACTTTTTAAATAACTTTTTGAATATACAAACATTAGAAAATAGAAGAATATTAAATGATTTGCTCTTTCTGTTCAAATAATTAAAATCTATGTTTGATTGTTGTCAACTAACAAATTTGATTAGTATACGAGTGCCTGGTTGAGTTACCTGTAGTAATGCACTATTTTACTGTAGCCAATCATCGACCAATTATTACAGTGCAAACTCACCTATACGACGAATGCACGCACTGGCTAACAAGTATACTAACAATATTGATATTTTCAACACAAATCTAGTGCATTTTAGGGTACAGTGTCTGGATGCCATCTCTGGCGGTAATGAATAGCTACCTACTGTGTAATCATTTAAAAATGTCTATGTAAAAGCCCTATGGGCGTTAAAACAATAAAATAAATAAATAAATAAGAATTTCAGAGAAGAGATATTCCATACTTGAACAATATTACCTTGTCTGAAGTGTCTCATTACCCACTACATCACTCGCTATGTCATCAATAGGCATCTACGTCATCACTAGATATCTACGTCACCGTTTCGTGTATTGGCGTAAGTGCTGGAGTCTTAAGCAACGGCCTATCAACTTATCTGTGCAAGATTTTCAGCAGCTACAAACTATAAGTCACAGTATTGTTCATGCAATTTTTCAAACATATCTTTTTCCCTGACCGATATAAGGGTAGGCATCATATTTTATTATCAGTCTATCTAAATGAAGTTTCCATAATTGATTTTGATTTTGAAATCCCTGGTTATTTTTCATTGCCGTTTAATCAAATACGTGGCACTCCATTCATTCTTCTTCCGGAAATCTCATGTCCAAATGATTACACATTAGACATTAATCAAACAAACCTCTATATTGAGAATGTATTGATATTATTCTTTATTGAGAGCACTTTTTTATTATTTCTTTGCTCCAATCATCATCATCTTACCATATCCACTCCCTATGTGGAGCATATGGAATCCACAAACTGCCTCCAGGCCAAGCGATCGGCCGCCAGCTCCCGTGCATCCTCACAAGTCAAGTCCACGTCCCGCAGGTCTGACGCAAACTGCTGACGAATTGTCAACAGCGGACAACCAGGACGCCGAGAACCTGATGCCTTGTAAAACAGGCAAGCATGGTGGCGGCTCTCGGGAGGCATACGTGGTATATGGCCTAGCCAGCCGAAACGCCTTCGCCGGATGACAGTAGATACCAAGGGTTGCTGTGTCCTTACAAAGTCCTCACCTCTGTGTTCCTTACAAAGTCAAACCACCGCACACCTAAAATTCTTCTAAGACACCTATTCTCTGCACTCAGAAGTCTGCTGTTTTGGGCCCTGGTTAGGTGCCACGATTCGCAGCTATAGAGGAGAACAGGTGTGATGCAGGAGTTATAAAGGCGGAATTTTGTTTGTTTGAAGTAGATATCCGATCTCCAGACAGCTTTCATACTGTTGAATGCGGCGCCCGCTACTCCAAGCCGCACTCCCAGTTTTTTCTTCTTTGCTTCAATAGGTACACTATTTACCTAAATATTGAGCCCTTAACTTGCATAGTCTCTATCATTGTTATATTACTTCGAAAATATTTGCACATTGATGAAAGTTCACTTAGAACATCATTTAAGATCGTAATCGTGGCGTGAATTTGAGGATCCATAAGCATTTTCAAACAATACTGAGATGTGGGAAAGATGGATACAAGTGTGCGGACAATTCGGTAGTGTGATGGCAAAAGGTTACATCTGTCACATACACTATTTTACAGGAGACAAAAAAGAAAGTTTCAAAATCGCTTGGGCAGGGTATTATAATAGATAATTCCAAGTATCTTATATCAAACAAAGCATAATTTGCCTCTCAACACAATGCTTATTTTTGTGTTTTTAAGTATGTTGTATTTGTATTGTTATATGACATTCTAAAAAGTTAATATATTATCCTTTTGCCAAATCAATTTTTCCCTCAAATCTTCACATAATACTATATAATATTACCTTTTTACACCTCTTATATCCTTTTGACACATAAATATATATTTGTGTGATATGGCAGATGGGAATATTCAACAGTTAAGTAAATTCCCCAATATACGAGGTTTGTCCCGAAAATACGCATAAAAGTTGAATAATAACTTTATTTTACTGCTGTGTTGCAGTCACCTGGCGGTGGCACTACTGCTGTAACCAATCCCATCAACGCTCAGTTCGAGTCAGAGCACTCTGCGTGTAAGTAGGAGAGTGCGGCTGCTTGTTGAAAGTTACCCTTTTTCACCTGCCGTCGGCATGGAGCTCTCTCTGATTGAGGAACAGCGCATCAACATCAAGTTTCTTGCAAAGCTAGGCAAGAATGAATGGCCGTGAGATTTTTGAGAAACAAGTTTACGGAGACAATTCTCTGAAGGAACCAACCGTGAACAAGTGGTTAAAAAGGTTCCGGGAAGGCCAAGAAGAAGTGAAAGATGACCCTCGCCCAGGACACCCGTCGACATCGAGTTCTGATTAAAATGTTGAACGAATTCGGGCTTGTGTTCTTAAAGACCGTAGATTGAAAGTCAGAATGATTGCTGATGAGCTGTCAATCCCCAAAACAATCGTTCACGAAATTCTGAGACAAAAACTTGAAATGAAGAAATTGTGCGAGAAAATCGTACCGACTTTTATACGTATTTTCCGGACAAACCTCGTATATGACAAATATTTGTGATGGCAAAAAGCGACATTTGCAGCTGAATTCTTTTGCCACATCACATTTAATGCTTTATTCCCATGGCATGTAGTGATATATTTTTGAAACTCGGTGAATAATTGAGTCTCAGCTCTATCCTTTTGACACATCAAAGAATATACTACATGGAACATTTTTTTGAAGAAACTTGAAAAATGACAAAAACTGCATCTATAACCATTTGCCATTACACAACCGAATTTATAACATGCGTGCGGGCGCACACCCGCACACCTTAGAGGGAACATTGGTCAATTCGATAATGAGTGGTGTTATGAAATTAACCCTAAGAAGCGTATATTTTTAGAAAATTAGTATAGAAACGCCCCTTCTAGTGAGTTCTTGTTTGAAGTTTTTACCTTTGTTATTTTTTCTTAGGTGGAAATCCATATGCTACCAAATTGCATTTGAAAGATCATATTATTTTCAATCACAAGAAAATCAAACCAGCCTGTGGATTATTTAACAGTAGCACTTCTACTGAGACAAATGTTCTACGACGGAACCTACCCAAAGTATTAATAACTAAGAAAATTGATGATATCAGTAAGGTATGTATGAAAAAACATAAAAACATAACCTTTTACAGTACATTACATTCTTATAATGCAAATACCAATAAAAATAGTTTATAATATTGCCATTATAGAAGTGAGCCTTTGGTAGATGTTGTTCAAACCAAACAGGCGATACACAGCTAAGCTTCAAAGTTATACAGAAACGTTATTAATACATTCTGCTGACTGATAAACACGTCTTGATACCACGGGGCTGATAATATACGTGTAGGACTGATATACATATGATTTCAACCATATGAAAAAACATTAAAAGTATAACCGTCTTTGAATTCTCCATATATACATTTTTCCCTGTGCGCTATTACACTAAACAGTTTGCAGCAGAGTGTTAATACAATGAAAATTACTAATAACCACCATTGCCATAAGCTTTTTGAGACTTATCTACTGGTCCAACATGCTGAACAATATGACGCCTCATTTAAAAGTTATCTATATATATGAAATAAGACACAAGAACAAAATCATTAAAATTGGTTTTGTTACAAATACAATACATGCAGGCAGTATTTGCAATATAAAAAGCATGGTTTGTAAAATTAATATTAATCAGTTCATTTGAAAAGTTGTCGTTAATGTAATCTCATCACCATGGTGGAGAAAAGCTAAGCCACAAACAATTATGTTTATTTTACATAGGTAGGCCATTTTCTTCCGTTCCTTGTCATGTCCTAGTCCATAGAGTCAATTTTGACTCAATCTCAACTTATTAGAGGGAAACAGAATGATTAAAATGTATTAGATAGTGGGAGATAGATATAGCTGTCTTTTTTTCACTGCAACATACAAATGGAACATAAGATTTCGACAGCTCTCTTTGAAATAGCTTACAGGTCTATGGCCACAAATGTACTGTTTTAAAAGAATACTTTAGCAAAAAATTCAGTAGGTACCTACCTATTGTAACAATGATTTTATGTCACTCAGCTCCCTTCTCTACTATAAAGTAAAAAAAAATTGTCTTGGCTCTCTTCACCACCACGACTACAATCTGTATTCTTATTTTTAAGACTCATGAATATTCGTCTCTGGTGATATATGCATATCTAACAATAACTTGTTGATAATATTTCTTAATTTTATTTTAGAAATTGATAGAAGCACAAATGAAAAAACAACTGATTACCAGTTTGAATTCTATCAATTTGCCAAAACTAAGCATTGACTCCAAACCTAAAGAAGACAAAAAAGACTATCTATATTCTGCACCAAGAGAATTTAAGAACTCCACCAACAATTTCCCAAGCAATGAACTAGATTCACACAATTATATACAGAGAAATGATGGCTTACCGGTTTTAAAACATTGTTTGGATCTGGGACAGAATTCTTCTGCATTGAGCAATGTTCAACCTAAAATGCCTACTTTAATTCCTGTAAACGCCTACAAAAACACAAGAACAGTAATTGATAGTCGCACAGAGGTCTGCCCTCCATCAGGGGTACAAAATAATCCAATTAAAGATGATCATTCAATAATGCCAACGCAAGGTATGTGTGCAAAAACTTTTGTAGAATTCTCCATCAATTCAAACTCCACACCGTTGCAAAGAAACATGTTTTGTGACGAAGTCATCGATTTGACAGACGACAACGATGATTTAGATGACTTAAATAATTATAACTACGAGCATACAAAAATAGAAGAATGCTACAACATGATTGATATTGAAAACTTCGATATCAAAAAAGAAGCAAAAGTACACAGGGAGATTTGTTCGATTGATAATCGGATGTCTGTTAATCCCGGTGACAGAATTCCGATAAAAAAGCTAAAGAGAAATATTTGTAATTGCGAGTCGCTGAAAAGCGATTGCTCTTCGAAGATCAAGTCTATTTTTGTTAAGCATCACAAGTATGTGCCTTACGAAATATCACTAGAAAATGGCGTTCCACACGTCACAATATCTACCTGATTACCTGGGGGTTATTTCTCAAATTTATTTATTCTTCGTTTCATTACATAAATATTTTTTGCAGTTTGGAATGTTTATATTTCAGTTCTTTAGGTCTAACCCCGTGTTGAACTGAAATAGTACATGTATATATTATTTGAAAATTTTACATATTAATAATTAAACAATAACAATAGTAATAAAACTAAATTAAATTAATTCAATGACAGGGAAACAAAATATAATAAAAATAAATAATAAGAAAAACAACAACCTGAACAAAAGTAAACAATAGACATAAAAATACATAAACATAAGTAAATACATTGAAATTTTCCTATAAAATGCTTCTCTTAATCAAGATTGTACTTTAAATAGATCTGCCACCTCTTCCCTACTCCCATGCATCAGCCAATCATGTATATTTCTCTTAAATGTATTTAAATTTTTGGATGTCTTTATGTTTATTGGCAATATATTGAAAAATATTCATCAAAAAATAATTAATTAATAATTAAATAATTAATTATAATTCACATAAATTACACGCCAGTTTTAAGAGTTATCAAAAAATAAACTATGTACATGTCAGTACTGACAGAAAATGAATATTCAGTATTAAGTTCAGTAGAATTTATTTAGAGAAAGACATGGCATGATCAAGTACTACAAATACTTGAGAGTGGTCATGTGAAAAGTCGGAATGAAATCGACAACAGTGCAAACCGTTGGATAAAGATTAAGCAATTAATAATTGGTCCGCCTCAAGGCGGAAGCGCGTTGGGCAGCCATGAGTGAGATCGCAGGTTCATGATGATTAAGATGATTAAGATTCACTGCAGTGCCCTATGCACCATTAGGTGCGGATAAGAGAGAGTAGTAGTAGTAATAATAATTGGTGACGACACCGATCGCATTTCTTACAAAACCCAAAGTTCAAATTATCATATCTCGCTTATTAATTATCCGATTTACAAACAGATTGCACCGATTGTTTGGTGATTTATTGTTTTATTTTTCTGCATTCACAGAAAGTTTATTTAATTTATTTGTAAAATAAAATGTCTTAGTTAAGTCGGTTTTAGTTGGAAAAGATCACGGGCAAATGTTTCTCCAACCAGGAGAGGGAAGATCAAACTCGCTTCTGCGTATATTTTCACGGGTTTTGCATCTTTCTTAATCTTTCCCCAAGAGATGGCTTCGTCGGGTCTCGCACCCGCGTCACTCCCGTCGTATTCTGACGCTGTGTTCAGAAAAACGCAGAAATCCGCCCCGTTCCGCATCAGGTTTGCATTGCAGATGTGGTGTTTGATGACCCCCCCTCCGAGAATTATCATGCCAGAGTTGTTGGCCTTAACAGCCATGGTGTTTAGTCTTCGCAAGTCGCTCAATATATCGACAATAAGTCCTGGGTTGCGATATGAATGGAAATACATCATATCACCTGAAACATAATAAAAACATGCTTCAATATTGTACAAGATGTTAAGAGCATACCATACAAACATATTCCTCGATTTTCTCCCTGGATTTTAACATTAGAGCAGTGATTTTTTCACACATTTTAGATATTGACCAGATGCATGTTTGCATAGTCTTATTTTTTTAATATTTTATTTATCAAAGGAGATAAATACATTATTTTAAAAAATAAGACGACAAAAACACGCATCTGGTCGATATCTTAAATGTGTGAAAAAATCACTGCTCTGATGTTAAATTTCAGGGAGAAAATCAAGGAATACGTTTGTATGGGAGAGCGGCCGCGAGTCACGTGGTATGCTCTTAAAACGTGGGAAATTCAGGCATCCTAAATTAAAATTGAAATTGGAACATAAAGCAGTTTTAACTAAAAAATTACTACTGAAGCTATAATTCAAAAAATTGCTATAAAAAAAAAACGAAAATGATAAAATGATCCTGATACACTGCACTTGATGTACCAATGCAGTGCCCTATGCACCCACTAGGCGTGGACAAGGGAAGTAGTAAATAAAGTTTACACTATTAGCGGAAGAAATGTTATGTTCAAAAAATATTAAGTGGTTTTTAAGAGGGAATTGTATTCTTCAATTTTCTTACTGGATTCCTAAATATCGACCAGAAGTCTGTGTGTATCATCTTTTTTTTAAATAATTCATTTGTCTCCTTAAAAAAGCAAGACGATGCAAACACATTTTTTGTCTATCCAAAACATTGAAAAAATAATAAATTCCAGGGAGAAAATCGAGGAATTCAATTGCATGAAGAAGCGGTCGAGGTCACACGGCATCCATCCCTCTTTAGCATAAATGACATGTAAAGAAAAAATATGTTTACATCTAAATAAAATTTACAACAAAAAACAATACTAATAGATGCACCATCTTTACTGACTCAAGTGACTTTCTGTATTCCAGTCCGTAGGTTGAGAAATAATGACGTGCTGTTCCTTAGTTACCACAAAACTAACTATGGTTTTCATGCCCCATTGTCTCGATTGTGTCGTATTGTAAACTCAAGACGGGATCTGGACTTCTTCGGTGTAAGTCTATCAAGATTTAAACATTCACTGAAGTAGACCCGATCCTGTCTCGAGTGTGACCATTTTATTCTAACTGTCTTAGCTTCACCAATTTAATGTTCTGTCACTTATTTTTACTACTTTGCATCCCTATTATGCTTATCTATGTATTTAAAATGGATTTTTTCCGTAAATATAAATAAATACTCAATTACCTAGGCTGCCATCTGTTAATGCAGGACTAAAAACCGGTATATTATTTTTCCAAGCCCAGTAATGAATAGAATCTTCATTATTTATTCTTTCTCCGAGCCGTGCGATGATTTTAGACGGTGTCCAAACAATTT
>JAGVSP010004413.1:0-23630 GCA_022494985.1 Micrasema minimum
AATCACAATTTATTTATTTTTCAGGTGATTTGATAAATAAACATTTTTGACGATCCAACCTAATATCACTCAGTTATCAGGGAAGTAGCATAGTGGTAGCGCATTTGGCTACCGCGCCTGAGGTCGCGGGTTCGATTCCCGTAGGGGGTCAACATGAAATATTAATTTCCATGAGTTTTTCATATTATAAATATTTCATGTGTGATACCTTGACCTGGTACTGAAGCGTAAGACTGATCATCTTGCCCTGCACTTGGTGTACCAATGCAGTGCCCTATGCACCATTGGGTGCGGATAAGGGAAAGTAGTAGTAGTAGTTATCAGGGAAACATCTTTTATCTTTACAGATAAATCCAGGGAGCCAAATATATTAACAGGACCAACTTAATAACGTGCTTTATTAAGTTTTCCCGTTTATTGTCATTAGTATAAGACCCGTACAAATATTTTACCAGAGATTAATAATTAACAATTCACCAATTAATTATACCTGGAAGCACACCTTTAATATTATAACCTCGTAACTCGAGTTTAATTCAGAAAATGTGTACTTAGGATTTGCAAATAAACTTCAGCGACTGTTCAGAGAATAATAAAATATATGCAATTTATTAATATTACAGTTAAACATTGGGTAATGCATAATGTAAAACATAATTTCACTTAATTTTACGACTTCGAATAAGTCGTTTTATTTCTTTCTCGTAACTAAAGTATATATAACAAGAATAAATCATGAATCACCTCTTTTTGGATTTCATTTAATTCCCAGTATAAGCCGATTGGCTATATCCATATGCTCCACATAAGGAGCGGATATGGTATGATGATGATGATGCCCCTTTCTTATCGCACCCAATGGTGCATAGGGCATTGCAATATGTGAAAACAAAATGATCAGTTTAATGTTTCAGCTCCAAACTAAGGAACCACATTTGAAATATCAATATGAAAACCAATATGAATATTTCATGTTGACTCCCTACGAGAATCTAACCCTAGATCTCTTGCATGGTAACCCAACTAGCTATTCACTACACTGAAGTGAAAAAAAGATAGTATATGTACATAAATCGCTGTCCTAGTACTTGAATGTTCAATGAACCATTTCGTAAATATTGCAGGAGACGCTTTATTTTTGTTTTAACAGATAGATCCTTAATGATTTACAACTTTGGTAATTTCGTTTCGTATATATTATGACATAATGTATATCTAAATTAACGAAATCGCAAATCTTTTAGAATCGCAAATCTTTTTAGAATCCACCTGTAAAAAACAAAAAAAAAGCGTCTCCTGCAAACTTTATGAAATGGTTCATTGTACATACAAGAACTACCGTAGCGAAATGATATTTAAGTAAAAGTAACGTGTAAAAAGTTCGAATAATAAGAGAAAATGTATGAATGTAGAAGAAGCTAAGTAGTATGCCAGGATAGAGTGGCGTCCTGTTCTCTCTGCCTACTCCTTCGGAGAAATGGCGTGATGGTAGTGAGATTTAGATTTTTCTCTTACAATTTGACATCTCAATAGAGACGAGAAGTTTGGAAGGGAATATGGATATCTAGGCGTTTACATGTCATAAGCCCTGTAAACGCCTAGATATCGATATTCCCCTCTAAACTTCTCGTCTCTGTTGAGATGTCAAATTGTAATCTAATGTTAGCCCGTAATGGGTGAAATCCAGTTTTTTTCTACACGTATTTGGACACACTCAAAATATTGTTTATAGATTTTTCTCCACTCAAAATCTACATATTTACTTACATGTGATTTTTATATTAATATTTCATGTGTAATACCGTGGACTGGTAATGAAGCATATGACTGATCATCTTACCTTCATGTAATAAAATGATTTATATGCACTGCACTTGGTGTACCGATGCAGTGCCCTACGCACCATTGGGTGCGGATAAGGGAAAGTAGTAGTAGTAGTAGTGGTTTCTATATTTATATATTTAAATAAAATACCTAAATATTTATTAAAAAAAGTTATTTTAGAAGTTCCTATTTCCAAAATTCCAAAAAATATCATATAAAAACATTTCGAATAGGTAACCTATTTCGGTTTCTTATTTTTGTTCAAAGTGTTGGTACTACTGTTTGATAAGGCTGTTACTTATCCATTTCGCACGGCTGCCAACCCCCAGACATTTTGTATCAATCATAATATACTTACAAAAAATATATTCGGGTGAATAAGCAAAATGTGGGATGTGATGAAAGAAAAGATATAAAAATACCGAATGCCACAAAAAAGAGAGGATACATTTATTTTTATTTTATAAACTTAAAATCCTAATAAGTTTAGTTATTCAAATCAAAAGATTTATGTACTTTTTTCAATAAATCCTAAAATCATCATCGTATGTTCAAAATTATAAACATTAAAATAAAAGAAATTTATCTAATGAGAATCTCCTTTTCGTGATTTTTTGTATTCCTGTTAACTTATGTAAATACTCACTTATTGAAACAGAAGATGGATATATTGGATACTGAAATGTGTTCCGAAGCGTCAAAGCATAATCTAATATTTTTTTACTACTAATTAAAAGAGGAATAACCAATAATAATTTAATTGAAAGAAATTTTATTCATGATTTTCGGGATTTTAAAATGTAAAATAATAACAATTTGACATCTCAACAGAGACGAGAAGTTTGGAAGGGAATATGGATATCTAGGCGTTTACATTTATTTTCACTGTATATATACAAGTTCTGATAATTGGCAGATATGGATATCAAATACTAGGTGAAATGGGGAATGTTGTAATACACCAAGTGGCCACTTAACCCAGCCAACGACAGGTCATAAGCCCTGTAAACGCCTAGATATCCATATTTCCTTCCAAACTTCTCGTCTCTGTTGAGATGTAAAATTGTAATTATTAGCCCGTAATGGGTGAAATCCAGTTTTTGTCTACAAGTATTTGGACACACTTAAAATGTTGTTTGTAACATAAAATTTCAAGAAAACGAACTACTACTAACTTTTTCTAATTGATATGAACATGTCAATCATTTCTGTCATTTTTAAGATTAAAAAGGACGTTAATTTTAATAAACTGGAGTTTTCTGGGTTTTAATGTTAGCAATTTTACATGGCTTATCTATTGCACTTTCGCATTTGAACATTTGCAGCCCTGACGCAAAAGCGTTAATTACGACCATCAATCCACCCTTTGAGTATAAGAAACGTAACCCGTTTCGAGGGTGAATAAGAAACGTAACCGTAGGGTGCATTAAAATTAACTATGTGCCATAAAAAAATTTACGTACTGAAATAAAAAAAAATTGCCACAATATTTTTATAAATATATATTTTATGTATTTTTATTCATTCATTTCATTATACCATATCCGCTCCTTATGTGGAGCATATGGAATCCACAAACTGCCTCCAGGCCAAGCGATCGGCCGCCAGCTCCCGCGCACCCTCCCAGGTCAAGTCAACGTCCCGCAGCTCTGACGCAAACTGCCGACGAATTGTCAGCAGTGGACGACCGGGACGCCGAGAACCTGATGCCTTGTAAAATAGGCAAGCATATTTTTATATAATATACATGCATTTTCTGAACTCTAAGCGAGTAGAAGCATTATATTTTAAAATTATTGCAATTTAATGAAATACGTTAAAGGAAAACATAAAGAAACCATTGTTTTTTTTTGGTCAACCTATACTACACCGTAAATTGAAAGTGCTGATAACAGTCTATCATCGTAGTTGCTGATATTAAAATACATCGCAGAATGTTAGTTGGTGCCTTTTCTTGTCATTTCAGACTTAAAGTAAAAATAAATGTTTATTTTCGCCATACTTTTAGAAAAAATAATGAGAGTCCTGTGTAAAATAAAGAATACACATTTTTCTGCATTCAATAGATTTTTCTAAAAATTACTTGCTTCGTCTGGGAATCGAACCGACTTAAATGTCAAAAAAAAATCAACCTACTTTTATGATGCCAATCGAAAGAATACTAAAAAATAATAACTTTTGATTAAGTTAACATAGTATATTTTAAAAGAAAGGAACAACGTTAAATGATTGAGTCATTAATCAAAGGCGATTTGCAAGGTAAGACAAGAGGATCACATTTTGAGCATTTAATTAATTAATTTAACAAAATTACTTACTTAATTGACTATGGCACTTCATGTATGTTTTTAATTTGATTAAAATGATTAATTTCATGTTGTTCCTTTTTTTTAAAATACTATGTTACGTTAAGCAAAGTTATTATTTTTTAGCTATTCTTTTCGATTGGCATCATAAAAGTAGGGTGATTTTATTTTTGGACATTTAAGCCCGGTTCGATTCTCCAGACGAAGCAAGTAATTTTTAGAAAATCTATGAATGCAGAAAATTACTAACCTTTTTTAAAAAGTAACATAAAGTCTTCTTTCCAGCAAAATACACTATCTACGATATTTAAGGTACTTCCCTTCATAGTCCCATAAGTTTGGGACGCCTGTAAATCGTCCATTTTCACCCTATAAATATATATATATAAGAATTTCCGAAATATATATATATTTTTATATACAATTTTTATCATTTTAATAAGTTCTGTGGGTACGAGTGACAACATCACTAGAAGCAGTTCGCGTACATTAAAATGAACCGCTGGAATAAATGCAAGTAGTTTAATTGTGTTTGACCCAAATAAGGCAGATAATCCCTAGAGCGCAGCTTGACCGCCACGTTATATTTATTACATGACGCGACTGGATTCATATATTCCAACCAATCAGAATCAATTATTTTTCAAGTCCGACAAATTAATAAAAACCGTTTTGTCATTGCAGACATAAGGGATATTATTTGTGTCAATTATATGATACACAAATAAAATAAAAAATTCCATGAGCAGTTTACAATTTTTTTTATTTATTTACAACCACCATATCCGAGTATTTTTACAATAGGTTTTATTGACTTTTGTCACGGAAAGGTGCTGTTAGAGTGCTATAAATTATGCAAGAATGGATTCGGCTAAAACAATCAACACAATTTTACTCCATACTATTCCTAATCGCAGGATCCGACACTTTTCTTCAACAGGTAGACTTGGGAAAATCGGCGCCCTCAAGTTTATTGTTTGGTAAATCGAAAAATACAATTTTTCCATTCAATGACGATTTTAAAAATCGTGAACTAGTTGGTAACAAATAATGAAAATGTTTACTTTTTTCAACGTTTTGCTGTTATAATGTAAATCTGTAAATATAAAAAGTTTCTAAAAAAACAAATACGGTGATAATAAAACCATAAAAAAGTTAGAGGGGTGGGGGATGCAAAGTCCCTCCTCCACCCCCGATCACTAAACAGTCTGCATAGAGTAATGTAAAATATTTAAAATAGTTTTTTCCTCTATGTGCAGTCTGAAAGAGCGTCCCCGGGACTAATTGTCCATAACGCTGCGTTGGATGACACACACACACTTTATTATATTTAATTCCCCGCATCTCCCGCTACCTCGATCCGTCCACGCCTTCCTCATTCCGCGCCAGTGGTGATTTTGTTCCTCACCGCCATACCGCCGCGCAAACTATCCCTAACGGCAATTTGTCTTAAAAAATAATTATTGATCATCAGCCAGAAAGTGCATCAGTGTTCCCGTTGCTGTGCGCCCGCTGGAAGAAGAGCAACCACCTATCAAAGGTAGGACACTTCACCATCTGGACGCGAATCCTCGAACCTCACCTGGGATCTAAGCCATCCTCAAATCCTCCTAACTGTAAACTGTATTCTCAGAAAAAAATGCACAAACCTAATTTCCTATTCAAATAGCAGGGGTAGCTGTAGGTACATTACGTTCTAAGCAAACAGGGAACATTCCTCTAGGGACCCACTATAAGGGTATACAAATAATGTAGATATTTTGCTAAACGTGAGACACGAACACAGGACCCTCGGTTTCCAATATTTCAGCATTCTCGAGACCCCTAACACTACCAGGAGCACAGGAAGCAAGGCAGGTCCCCACAGGACGCAATAAAACCAGATTTCGCTGTCTCAAAAATAAACACAGTTACCCACGATATTATATTACATAATATCAACTGCTCTAAGGAAGACAGCAGTCCAATTGAAAGATTAAATAATAACATTTTGAACGTATACAAACACTTGTAGACAAATTACTGGATTATACCCATGCTAGGCTGATATCGTAAAACGCTTAACCATCGTCTCAACAGATGTCACTAGAGAGAAAAAATATTAAAATCTGTCGAAAAACCATCTCAAATGTGGATACTTCTGTACAAACTCAACATAAATAGAAGTTTCAAAAATTTGTCGTATATGGTTGTCAGATGATAGGCGGAATGGGGAATGTTGTAGTACATCAAGTGGCCACTTCACCCAGCCAATGACAGGTCATAAGCCCTGTAAACGCCTTGATAACCCACATTCGTTTCCAGAGTTTTTCTGTCTCTGTTGAGATATCAATAATATCTGAAAGATTAAATGCTTATTTTTTTATATTTTGTAATACCTATACAAATGTTTCATTTAGTATTTTTGGAGATAGATAAACGCTAACGTCGAGAATTTAGAAAATTATACGGGACAGTTTACAAACTGCACAAGAAACTGTACAGTTTTCTGTTCCATACTAAGTGCGCATTACTTACAAAGTCAAACCACAGCACACTTAATTTAATGTACTTTTTCTTACTTACTAATTTATTAAGATTTTTTTTTATTCCCATTTTTTGTTTTTGTATTTCATATATTTGTTTTTAGTAATTTCTTTTATTATCTGTATAACATATGGTATTTTCTTTATTATTGATATTTATGTTATTGTGTACTTTGTGATTCTTATTTTAAGGGTACAGTGTACCGTGCATATGAAATAAATAAATAAACACCTAATTTTCTTCTAAGACACCTATACTCAAAACTCAGTTGTAGTGTTTGTATAAACCTTACAAAGGACGTATTCTGAAGATACACGGTATTTATACCGCTTCTCTCTTATTTACCCCTGGTAGCTGGCAAACCCTAGTTAAGGGTATCGACTATCCTCAGGTGTAGAACTTACTTGTACCTATATATCTCTAGGGTTGATAAGGCCCTATTGGTCTTGTACTGATTTGACAGAGGATAGTCACATCTTAATATTACGGTCATATCTTGTTAACAAGTACGTATGATTTTTTATTACTGTTACTACTATTCTCCCCTTATCCGCACCTAATGGTGCATAGGGCACTGCATTAAAAATAGCGTCAAATGGTTGGTTGGAAGATATTGCTTAAAAGGAATAAACACGCCCTTGTACGCTTGTTTTGTTATTGTACATAAAGTTTTAAGTACATAAATAAATATAATAGGTAATTTATAATATTTTATGTGTGATACCTTGGACTGGTACTAAAGCGTGCGACTGATCATCCTACCTTCATGTAATAAAATGATCAAGATACACTGCACTTGGCGTACCAATGCAGTGCCCTATGCATCATTTGGTATGGAAAAGGGAAAGTATTAGTAGTAGTAATATATACACTCACATCATAACTAACTAACTAACCATCACGCCATTTCCCCGTAGGGGTAGGCAGAGAGAGATAGAACGCCATGCCACACTCTGTCATTACAGACTTCCTTTGCTTCCTCTACATTCATACATCTCCTCATGCACATACGCCGATTATTCCGACTTTTCACGTGTCCACTTCCAAGCATTTCACGTACTTGGTCATGCCATGTCTTTCTCGGCCTTCCGCGGCTTCTGCATTCTTTTTTTAGCCGTTATTTCATCACTCATTCGCTCCACATGACCAAACCATCGTAAAAGCCCTTTCTTAATTTTGTCGATAATGCTTATCTCAGCCTTGCACTCTGCTCTAATTTCGACATTTTTACACCTTTCATACATAGTCTTACCACACATTCGCCTGAGATATCGCATTTCAACAGCATTCAGTCTACTTTCATTCTTCTTTTTCCAACACCCGCTTCACTACCATACATAAGGGTTGGTAGCAGAACTCCGTTGTGTACTGCCAATTTTGCTTCTTTCGATAAGTTCTTATTTGCCACTATCGATTTCAAGGCACCATTAACTCTGTTTCCGGTACTAACCCTTCTCTCAATGTCCTTATCCACATTTCCGTCTCTTGTAAACATACTTCCCAAATATACAAATTCTTCAACCTGCTTCAATCTGTCTCCATTTACTATAATATTGCATACGGTCATATTCACATTTCTTTAAAACAAAAAAACATTTGACTTTTCCACATTCATTAACAAATCACTCTCCTTGCACACATTGAAAACCTTAGTGACCAAGGACTGCAGCTCCTCTTCGCTATCAACAAGAAGCACTGCGTCATCAGCGTACAAAAGGCAAGTGACAGTTAGATCACTCATTTTCGCTCACACATCCATACTCACATCATAATATATGTTATTTCCTTTTTAATTTGTTGAGATTATCTACTGACATTTCTTGGTGGAATTGCATTTTTTAATAAATAAAACACCTTTTTAGTTAGACCACTTATATAGTTTATTCCAGTAACCTGGTTTCGCTATCGCTAGCATCGTCAGACTGGTAATAAAAATTGGTAATGGTAATAAAAATTCTTCCCTATCCAAAAACAATTCTTAATGTAAAATAGCATCAATCTAATTTGCTTTCTTTTTAACGTCTGTAATTAATATTTAAATTTTGAACTCTCAAAAAACCAGTAAATTGAAAAATGCCTACTTAAAATCATTTTTATGTAAAATATTTCTTCCATTATTATATACTCGTAAAATCATGATTGCTTACCCCTGCCCTCATTCAAATGTAATTAGTATACCTACACCATTTTGTATATAACATGATAATTTGTAAAGCCTCTTACCAGTCTGACGATGCTAGCGATAGCGAAACCAGGTTACTGGAATAAACTATATAAGTGGTCTAACTAAAAAGGTGTTTTATTTATTATTTCCCTTTCTTAACATTCATCCACCTTCTCATGCATGCACGCCGATTTTTCCGATTTAAGATTTAGGGTACTATTATTAGAGAAATATTCCTTCCTTTACATTAATAGGTACTATCCTAGAGCATTAGTTAGGGTAGGTACCCAGTAAAGTATAATATAGTCTAGAACATAATCCTTTACAACCCGAAATCTCCACCAGTAAGGAGATTAATTCGAAGATTAACTACTGGTACATCTCCTACCATTAACTTAAGATTTACTTTTGCTTTTAACCCATTAAGCGGAACTACTATCTTACATTCGATGAAGCGCTCGGAGTAATAATTGGTAAAAGAATTCTCACATAATTAATGCGCTCTTTATACGGGACAGAAAACTGTACAGTTTTTTTTGTTCAGAAAACTGTACATAATATGTTTATTTTTGAAGTTACTATCGTATGTTTGCGCACAGAAAATTGTATATACACCGCATAACAAAACTCGATGTACAAGCGGGAAACCAGTGAATCTATATGATATTTAGAGTCGATTTTGTAGATTAAATTTTTTTGATTTGACGCATGGTTTTCAAGAAAATTAGAAAGAAGTTGATTTTTGTTTCGATATTTTTTTGCAAATCGTTACCAAATATCATTTCTTTAGTCGAATTAATACAATCCATAAAGAAAAACAAATCAAAACCAGTATTTTAATAAGAATTTGCGCAGTTTTCGGTAATCTGCAGTACTTGATGGAAGTTTTAAAAAAAAATTTTTTTTTCAAGCTTCTTCTTCTTTCATCACGTTCGCTCCTATGTGGAGCATGTGGACATCACTAAATCCCTCTAAGAGACCCTATCACCAGCCAGCTCTCTCGCCTCCTCCCACGTCAGGCCCGCCTCATCAGCTCCACCGCGTACATCCGTGGGATGGGCATCGACAGTCTGCCAGGACGGCGCAAGTTCAGATTCAAAAGTCATATAACACCTTACTCCAAATATGATGTAGACTCCAAATATGATGTAGACTCCAAATATGATGTAGACTCCAAATATGATGTAGACTCCAAATATGATGTAGACTCCAAATATGATGTAGATTCTCCAGTTTTCGGGTTCTACTACGAATTTTGTTACATCATTTAATTGAGTTCCACCCTATGTAACGAGATACATTTCTTTGATTTTAAGAGGCCGAAATAAAATGTAGCATCATATTTTTATGGGCTTATAATAAAAGGAAATAATAGAAAAATTACTATAGAAGGTGAAGTGATTAGTAAGATTTTCTTACCGTAATAACGTAGTACTACCACTACTTTCCCTTATCCGCACCCAATGGTGCAAAGGACACTGTATTGGTACACGAAGTGCAGTGTATCTTGATCACTGTTTTACATGAAGGTAAGATGATCCGTCTTACGCTTCAGTACCAGTCCAAGGTATCACACATGAAATATTAATATGAAAATCACATGTATATAAATATTTCATGTTGACCCCTTACGGGAATCGAACCCGCGACCTCATGCACGGTAGCCAAATGCGCTACCACTGAGGCGGACGTAATACGTAATAACGTAAGCGTAAAATTAATAAAATAATGATTAATAGTTAAGTTGGAGCATGAATTTCTAAAAACCGTTTCAAAAATATTTCTTTGAATGTGTTTAAGGCTTAGGTAATCAAATCAAAATGTCAACCAACTTCTAAGGGTTCCAGTCCTTTGTAGAATAGAAGCCTTCAGAAAAATCTCCAACCTTTGACTGGAAGAAATTTTCCCTTTTCGAGAAAATGTTGAATAAAATTTGCATGGATCTACCTTTTTGGATTATTTCCCTACCATAAATCTCTCTTATTTACTCTTATTCCCGATAGGAAGGAATATTATTGTTGTTCCGGTTACTCACATAAATATGTAATGTATAATAATATCATAGTATAAGTATACCCACGTCTATTTAATAAGAAAATATTAGGAATAACAAATAAGTTACTATTTTTAATCTGTTGCTCGATCACAGATCAGTACCGACTCGGTAATAAGCGACGTGATAACGATTTCTTACCCATGGATGTTTAACATTTTCGCGATCACAATGGAACACGCGTTAAAAGTTATCGATCGGGATTATTAAACGAGCGCATATTAGTCGCGAGCCATTTCCCGAGATATATCTTATTCGCACAAATCTTCATTCAATCTTTATTATAATTTAGCCGGTTTTCGGCAAGCCAAATATTGAGAAAAGCAGTCGACATAATAAAAAATCCGACAAGCGCGTTGATTTAACGTTTGACGTAAGGCTGCGTTATAGCGTGCATCGGCCCCGCTCGGCTCAGATCGGCTATGCTCGGATATCGATACCACGGTATCGAACGAATGTCACTGTGATCGATCAAATCGTTAGGGCTAGCACGTGGTTAGCACGGTTTTAACTACGTCGATAGTTATCTGTGCTTGAGCTACTGGTACAGATAAAACAAATGGTTACGTGCGACAAGTTGATAAAACCTATTACAGCCAGAGACATGTGACAGAGATTTTTTTGGATTCGAAAAAATATAATCTATTGTGTATATTACCAAGAACGTAGGTACTCCAATATCCCTCTACTGAGAAAACAAGCATTTAAGTATATTCTGTATCGAATTTATTAAAAAAATAAATACTTACCAAATTATCAATGAAATATGAATTATTTTATAAAAAGAAAGATATGTTGTTTTCGGCTATTTCTCACAAATATGTCACTATATAAGTTATCCATGTTTGTTTTTTGCCGTTGGTAGGTAGGTCTTAACGATAACGGAAACTTAACGTCACTAAGTCTAAACAACATTATATTTTTATGTACTTAGTGCATTGAATAATAAACTTAGATTTGAACTGAACCTAAAAAATGAATGACACTTCAACTCCGTCAAAACCTCCGATTCCGCCAGACGCGTATTCAGTATTTCTTTAACCGCCGGCAGAGTCGGACGTTCAGAAAACATTCCGAAATGCCTTCCTGTGTAGTGAAACCGTGTAAAAACCGTACGGATAAAATTAAGAAAAAAGATGGTGTTACTTTCCACATGTAAGCGTTTATTTATATTTGTTTACATAGCCTAAAATAATAATTATTCAAAGAAAGTTTTCTTCTTAAATAATAGCCAACAGCGTCCACAAGAAAAAAAAAGTCATTTTAGATGTATGGTAAAATTCATGAACGCTCCTCGTAAGGAACGGGTTAGTATTGTATACTTTTACTGTAACCCGCGGATGCTTGCCGGCAGTCAAAGGGCTCTGATAGGTCGACCCGTGTAAGTGTATTGAGGTGCGGATTCTTCGTGTCATTACTTTTTCTAAATAGTTTACTCTGCAAGGCAGATCTAAGTGTATTATAAATCAATGACTTAGTGTATTTGATTATGCCATGTATTTTTCCTATACAATTCCTACATCTCGGTACACTCTCATCACAAACTATTTTAGACGTTCTTTCAGCATTCATACATTGTATACATATACCTATCCCATTATTGATAAAACTTCGAAAAACAATTAAAAATCTACACTTTAAGGGCCATGGAATACTGTGTGATCGATCTGTACTCTCGTGAAAGGAGACATATAAAATATATTCCTTTAAAGTGCACAAAATTGATGATGTCGTAGGGAAATTTTACATCAGCAGAAAAACATCTAAGAAATGAACACTGATGTACGCGTGTATCATCCATCAATACTGACATTGCTTTCAGCCATGAAGAAAACCTCAAGGCTCCACCTGAGGCCTGCATTAGAAATGTTGGTGTTTTCAAAATTATATTTCTTATTTATTGACAGCCACAGGATTTGAAAAAGATATCACATAAAAATTTATCACATATAATTTTTAATGGTAATAATTTTTGCAAAACAATACATATTCTCAATAAAATAAAAAAACGGCAAGACCTCATTTCGGTCAACGATGTTTATTTTACGTAGACAGGCTATTTTCTTCTTTCCTTCCTTGTCGTGTCCTTGTCCTAGGAAGATAGAGTCAATTTTAAGTAAACAAAAGGTAGTTTTTTGGTAGTTATGTTAATAATCCTATAAATACAATGATTATTACATCTTAATAAGTGCATGGGGCACTGCATTGGTACACAAAGTGAAGGGCATCCCGATAATTTTATTACACGAAAATAAAATGATCAGTCTTACGCCTCAGTGCCAGTCCAAAGTATCATTACAAATTCTTCTTGTATACATTTCAAATGAATAACAAATTATTGATATCCCAACAGAGACAAAGAAACTCTGAAAACTGTCGATAAACCAACTCAAATGTATACTTCTGTACCAACTCGATATATATAGTAGTTTCAAATAATTGTCATATATGGTTGTCAGATGATGGGCGGAATGGGGAATGTTGTAGTACATCAAGTGGCCACTTAACCCAGCCAATGACAGTTCATAAGCCCTGTAAACGCCTAGATAACCCACATTCGTTTTCATAGTTTATCTGTCTGTGTTGGGATATCAATAATATCTGATATCAGCCCAGCATGGATATAATCCAGTAATTTGTCTACAAGTATTTGTATACGTTCAAAATGTTGTTAAAATAATAATAAATTAGCTCAAATATTTGCGTAATTAACCGTTGAAGAGTTGAGAAGCTTTGCCCTGTTATAGACTTTTCTGTTGTTAATAAGAACTCAAAATTGAACCTTGAACGACCGCTGTAGCATTTTGTAAAAAATTTTCAAAACAAGCTTTTGGAGCTAACTTTATGCGAGCTACATAATTTTGCGGTACTCATTTTTAAGTTCGTTTTTTTTGTAAAAGGCCAAGTGGAAAATCTGTTTTGGTATGCCAAGAAATAGAGATTTAAGGTTTTACTGCTTGTTTCATATAATTAAGAACCTACACTCATTCATTTCTTTATTCATTTATTCATTCAATTTAATACAAATACACTGTATTACATACTGCCTAACTAGGCCTTAGACCCGTTTTAAGGCAGTAGATACATAAAATTGACGAACATATTTTTTTTTCAAAACAAAAAATATAAAATAAAATAATCATTCTATCGTAAAATTGCATAAAACATAGAACTCAAAATGAAATAAAGTAGTAATAAATTGAAAAGTGGGCATATATATATACTGGACAAGTAGGTATTTTTATGTAAATGTTGAATATTATGTTGATTTCGAATGGACATGTGTTGAACATTTACATATATTTTCATGTTTATTTACATGATCAGACTATAGACCAAACCAAAAGCTTTTAAAATTCGTGTATATTCAAATGATATTGAAATATCAAAATATACCTAATGCCCGCTTTATATGGGACAGTTTCTTGTTCAGAAAACTAACAGTTCTTGTTCAGAAAAACTGTGCAGTCTGTCAAACTTCTGTCAAAAGACACGCTAAATATGTGTATTTTTGAAACGCGATTGTAAGTTATTATCGTATGTTTGCTCTCAGGAAATTGTATATTTAGCTAATAATGTAAATATGTTATTGGTTTTTTACGA
Organism: Micrasema minimum; assembly: GCA_022494985.1. NCBI lineage: Eukaryota > Metazoa > Arthropoda > Insecta > Trichoptera > Brachycentridae > Micrasema > Micrasema minimum. Next base: position 14,477 of record JAGVSP010004413.1, read on the forward strand.
ATTTAAAAGCATACAATAAACCAATGTCTACTTAAACGTTTACATAAAAAACATTGACTATCATGTCCGCTTAAATCTGACACGAGCACACAGTTTTTAATGCAGTTTTAGCTACGGGACCGTTTTCAGACTGCACAGAAAACTGTGTAGTAAACTGTCCCATATATAGCGGGCTTAAATATAATACATGTCATCGGGCGAAGGCGTTTTAGCTGGATATATACTATGTATGCCTACCGGGAGCATGCTGTTACGTGACCTGCGGCCGTTTCTCCTTACAATCGTAGTCCTCGATTTCCTCTATGGAACTTAGCACTAGAGCGTATTAAATGCGGATAAGCGAAAGTAGAAGTATTATTTTTTATATGTAGAGTATATTATTTTAATCAGAAAATAAAATTAATGCCTTACATTTTAGCGAAGATAAACCGCATTTTTGAGTCACAAATAAAAATTAACAAAATTAATTTTTACACAGTCGTCTTTTTAGCGGGTTTCTCAGCCCTTTCTTTTAATTTAAATTTACTTCTCTCTAGAGGCAATACTTTTCTCTCTAAATCATAATTTATTTCTTACTTTTTTGTCCAAATAACATTTTTAGGCAAAGATAAAAACGAAACGTCAAAAAGTTAGACTTTGACCCGCCTTTTCTAATTACAAGATATTTCGGTCGCGTTTTTTAAAATGTGAATTTATTTCCAGCCAAAATAAGTTATTATCGCTTGAAACAGCTGTCAAAGTTTTTAAAATGTTGATTTGTGTAGCGATGACTTATAAGAAAACAAACCATAAAATATTCACCATTAACTATAACTATAGGTACTTATTTTTTTATCTCCTACGAAAAATACGTGTTAACCATTGAATCAGAATTTCGAACTCCAGGATAATTTTTATTTAAAGATCACTAATACCATCGACTGGCACTGAAGCGTAAGACTGATCACTTGGTGTACCAATGCAGTGCCCTATGCACCATTGGGTGCGGATAAGGGAAAGTAGTAGTAGTGGTAGATAAAATATAAGGAAACTATGCAAATTATAGTATTTTACGAGATAGGCTAAGAAAATATATGATGCGACTGTGCCTCGATACAGAAGTCGTGGAAGGCCGAAAAAGACATGGCATGATCAAGTAAAACAAGTTCATGAAAGTGGGCTTGTAAGAAGTCGGAATAATCGACGTGCGTGCATGAGAAGATGTATGAATGTGGAGGAAGCAAGAGAAGTATGCCAGGACAGAGTGGTGTGGCGTTCTATCCTCTCTGCCTACCCCTTCGGGAAAATGGCGTGATGGTTAGTTAGTTTGTTAGTTACTGAAACGCCATCAATAGATTTAGAAACGGACAAACCAAAAAGCTAGCTAACAGGAAATTTTACACCCTCAAAAAAATTTTTTTTTGCAAGAAATCGTCAATTCAAAGTACAGAATCGTATCAAACAATGCTCTGAATTGCCAAAACTAATTTGCTGGAAAATTTGAGGGTTCAAGGATATCACAGGATTTGTTGGGACTGACGGAAAAGGGCAGGATTCAGGATGTCCTGTCGATTTGCCAAAGGAAAACGAGACTGGCTTGATTGGATTACTAGGAAACGCTTGTATGATTGCTCCATTTCTTTTCTTCTGGCCTTTTTGAATACGAAATAACGAGAGTGTAGGAAAAAGTTAAATAAAAATTAGATTTACGCTTGACCCATGTTTTGATTACGTAAATAAAATCGAGGACAATGTACATCATTTTCAAGAATTAGATTTGAAATTATTTTTATTGATTTATAATAATTGATATCTTAAATAAATAACAAAGGGATAACATGGGATATTAAGTTGATAAGGAGATCGGATGTTTACTCGGTTAAAACAAAATGCCGCCTTTATAACTCCTGCATCACACCTGTTCCTATGGCTGCAAATCGTGGCACCTAACCAGGGCCCAAGATAGCAGACTTCTGAGTTTTGAGAATAGGTGTATTAGAAGAATTTTAAGCGTACGATGGTTTGACTTTGTAAGGAACACAGAGGTGAGGCAACGGACACAGCTACCCTCGGTATCTACTGTCATCCGGCGAAGGCGTTTCGGCTGGCTAGGCCATATACTACGTATGCCTCCCGAGAGCCTTAACCATGCTTGCCTATTTTGCAAGGCATCAGGCTCTCGGCGTCATGGTCGTCCACTGTTAACAATTCGTCGGCAGTTTGCGTCGGAGCTGCGGGACGTGGACTTGACTTGGGAGGATGCAGGAGTTCGTGGATTTCATATGCTCCACATAGGGAGCGGATATGGTATGATGATGATGATGATGATTATTAAGTTAATAGTTAAATGAAATTGCTAGTTTAAAATTTGAAAAACTATTTTACATAAAATTTGATCTAGTTGACGGTGTATATTTTGTTCTAAATGAACTTCCTACTTTTCTTTTTTGGAAAGTTTAAGGAAAACTTTTCAAACTTCGTTTTTACAAAAAATATTGCACGGTCTAAGAATGACATTGAGTTTTATGTATTCCTGGAAATCTTGAAAGCTTTAGTCAGTTAGAGTATTTTGACGCAATAGGAAGTTCCTTTCAGAAACTTAAATAAAGTCAGTGGTTCACGGGTTATCTCCTTTTTATTTGACTTTGATCGGATGGAAAGACGCTTATACTATAGGGAGGGTGTAATTTGCGTTTTGTTTATAGAAATGTGAAATTCTCGCTTCCTTTGTCTACTCCCATCTTTTCTTTGTGTTGTTCGCATATTCACCACTTTTCAATAAACAAATATCTTTGTTTCAGATGCTGGTAACGGGGAAGTAAAGTAACAAATAAGCAAAGTTGTGAGGTAAAATATTCAAGTAATTTTAAACGATGTAACAATGTAAACAAAGAAAATACCATTGAAAAATTACGTAAAAACAAATTTAAAAGAAAACAGATATGAAAAATTCAAAAAGATTTTGGGACTGTCGTTGTGCTAGACAAAAAGAATTGAGAAATACTCGTAGACGAAATAAACGTAGTGAAGCCAGTTGATTAGCCAATTAATGCCAAGCTATGCACCGACAGCCAATGCAAGGCCATCAACTGGACCAGCGCGATCTTTACTACCAACAAACCCAAGTCCAAACACCCTATCGTCAACTGAACCAGAGCTTACCTTCACCAAACAACCACAATCCTCCCCAAACCTTAAGCGCAACAATCGACAGAAGAACTTTAGGGAATTCTACTGTCAACCCCCCAAATTTCTACAGGCAAAGAAGCTTTGAAAGCTCTTCAAACTACAGCAGAAGACCTGCAGACACATCAGATATAATAGAATCATACCCAAATAGAAGGAATACATTGTCTCCAAGATCTCAAAACCTTTGCAGGGTCTCAAATCTGAATAGTTCCTTTGGGGCTTCAGCTACTTCTAGTACCGTATTGGCTGTGGATTCTAGAGCCTTAGCCGCTCTGCCTTCAAGCGCCGAGCTGGACGCGACGGTGACCTGTCTTTGGATCCTGACTCCGCTAACAGCCACAGTCAGTGCTATAATAGTTCTGGTGGCCATTACGACTAACCAGTGGTTACATACAGAGGAGAAGATGAGCAATCCTTCGTACAACGGGACAGGTGATAAGGATTACCTGTCGAAGTTGACGGTGTCAGGACTTTGGAAGCTGTGTTATACTAATCGTAAGTACCTTTATTTTAATCACAATACCACTACCTTCTCATCCGCACCCAATGGTGCATAGGGCACTGCATCGGTACACCAAGTGCAGTGATTCTTGATCATTTTATTACATGAAGGTAAGATGGTCAGTCTTACGTTTCAGTACTAGTGACATGATATATTTTCTTTTCCAGACTTTCATATAAATATTTCATGTGTGATATCTTGGACTGGATTGATCATCTTACCTTAAATATACAACTGGGTGCGGATTAGGGAAAGTAGTAGTAATAGTAGTATACAACGAAATGAAAAACATCATATTATTATGTAAAGTACCTACTGATTTTTTATGAAAGTTCATGATTCTATTTAAAAGTCTACTTTTATAGAATATAAATACGTTTTAAGGATTAGGTTCTAGGTTTTCCGTTTTTACTTCTAAATAAAACGAAAAGGATGTGTGATTATCCTGCAAGGGATACCTTCCATTAAACTTAAATCAGTTAGCAGGTAAAAGGACCAGATTTAGCCGGAATCTGATTACACCATTCCGTTTAGCTATATATCCTATGAGTCCTTGTAGTTTATTTGTTTAATTAAAAATAAAAGTAAGGGTGCCTTTTGGCACCTGAGCTGGGTACTGGCAATCTAGTGAAAGAGGAGTAGTAATGATTTTTATACTACTCGTATTTTAAAACATTAGTCTAGCTTCCCAGTCCAACATTTTACCGTTTGGTCTAAATTGATGAGATTATTTAATATGTGTTTTCTTTGAATTTTAATGAAAGTCTAACCAAATAATTTCAGATTTGTGAAACTTGGCCTAAGCCATACCGCCACGGAGCTTATCATGTAATAATAATAACACAATTCTATCAGCCGACAAAATGTTATATTGTTCAATGATTAGTTATTGTTCAAAGGTACAGCTTGTTGAAAAAATTGGTAGAGTTGTGCTTGACTGAAAAAAGACTCAATAGTTTTTAAAACAGTCTAAGGAAAGGGTGGGGCTATCATTGTTCAACGATTTTGAAGAAAAAAACTCCCCGAAGGTACTACTACTTCCCTTATCCGCATCCATTGACAAGTACACCAAGGGCAGTAAATCTTTACCCTTTATGACATGAAGGCAAGATGTACATATTTATTAACTCACGTTTACTTTTCATTAATGTAACGACAAGATTTGCAACTTCATTTTTGTAATATTTTTAAACTCATATACAATAAAAAAAAAACGCTTGAATAAGATTTTTGACCTTCCTAAACATTTTCTGTTAAAACATTCACTAGTCTATGAAACTTAGCATCCGAAATTGTGTACTCAATCTTCTATTATAACATAATCTAAGACGAATACGAAGGTTCGTTTGAAACTATTGTAGTACGGTCCATTTCTAAAAATCTAAGGAGCCAAATTAACTTCTATTTATTAAACTCTCAGCCAAAACGAACAAAGTTTTTAGAGCCAATGCCCTTACTACGACTTTACGATTCACTTAATCCCGCTTCGTATTTTATGTCCGATATAAACTGATTGAACCATCCTGGATCTCTCTTGTATGGAAGCCCTAGTACGCAGAAATAACGCAACATACCTCTGATCATTTTTTGGACATTGAAATTACCATTGTGTTAACATGAAATTGGTGTACCAATTAAGTGCCCTATGCACCATTAGGTAAGAATAAGGGTAAGGAGTGGTAAATTTTGACTTCCTAAGGCTAGAAAATATTCGTGTTAAGCCCTATACTTATAGCATGGCATCAAGTTAGCAAAATGTAGCTGCAAAATAGGTTTTGAATTTTTTTTCACGGAATAGTAAGATAAAATGAAAGCTAACTTGCGAATTCCCTGAAATTCTTAATAGTTACTAGATTTCCATCACTTTAGTTATTCTGAAAAATAAATACATACAGATCAGAAAAAAAACGGATTCTTGTAACTTTTTCAGTTCATTTTTTTTATTTTTTTTTATTTTATTTATTTTCAAAAGAAATTTTTTTTGTTTACAAAGATACACATTAAAAACACATATCCATTAAAAAAATAAAAATAAAAATCCCGCCAATGCATAGCCTGTTTGTGGGTATACTGTGAAAGTCAAACAGTGTGCACGTGGCAAAAGAAAAAAATAAAGTCATGTAAAAATGAAAAAATAACAGATAATGTAAACAAGATAGTTAAAAAAAAGAATACAAGATATTGGTATCTTTATACCGGAAGAAGAAGAGGGGAAATAATTATAATATATGAAATAAAAAAATGACGTAGATTATGTTATAGATATGGTCTTTATAGTAAGAATGATTTTACATTTATACTATGTATCCAACTTTGTGTTAATTTTTTAAAAGATGAAAAATTATATAAATATTAAATATTAATACATACGTTTTTAAAATAAACGGTATTGACTTATCGGAAATATCATTTTTAAAATACACTGAAAGAACGCTGGCCCCAGGTTGCATCCTTAAGAGATTAGCAGTAGGCGGTTTACTGTCATATTGTAGTGATAAAATACAAGTTTAAATGAAAAATAAGTTTTTTTTTCTCTTTTTTTATCTACGGATGAAGCGATGATTTAAAACGCTGAAAATGTTTACGTTTTGCTATCTGCATTCATCAAATTACTTGAAAAATAAATAACTGTAATTAACTGTAATTTTTTTGTCACAGATAAAAACGATGACCAGTAAATTCTTTAAAACGTTTCTCAATTGACCCGATATGCTAACCCCCCTGTTCCTTAACTTTTCGCCACTATTTTAGCGGCTTGAGCGTTTTTGGGGCAAAAGTAGGTAATATATTCTATCAAAAAATAAGCGTTAAGACCTGCACATAAAAATTACTTCATCATAAAAAGTTTATGTTCCCGTTTATAAAAGCAGCATACTTATATAAGTAATAGTTAATACCTTTTTCATAACAGTGTGTTTTACTAAATGCAATAATTATAATTAAGAATTTCACCTTGCAGTGGTCGCGCTCTAAAAAGAAGTATTAATGGTCACGTGAATTACATTAACATCCCATTTTTAATTTTAAAAAAAGTTTTAAATCATTTTACTTTTTAAGTTTTAAATTTATTGGTTTAATTAAATACGAAAAAATGAAGAAATAAATAGAGATATTCTCCATCATCTTCATACCATATCCGCTCCTATGTGGAGCATTTGGAATCCACAAACTGGACCTGGAAACTGGAAACTCCAGGCCAAGCTCCCCAAGTTCCCCAACTCCACGTTCCACAGCTCCGACGCAAAATTGCCGACGAATTGTCAACAGTGGACGACCAGGACGCCGAGAACCTGATGCCTTGCAAAATAGGCAAGCATGGTTAAAGCTCTCGAGAGGCATACGTAGTAAATGGCCTAGCAAGCCGAAACGCCCTCGCCGGATGACAGTAGATACCAAGAGTCGCTGTGTCCGTTGCCTCATCTCTGTATTCCTTACAAAGTCGAACCACCGCACGCCTAAAATTCTTCTAAGACACCTATTCTCAAAATTCAGAAGTCTGCTATCTTGGGCCCTGGTTAGGTGCCACGATTCGCAGCCATAGGGATATGAAGAAGCTTTAGTTTCTATGGATATTCAAGCGGTTCAGGGCATATAACCTGTTAAGTGGCCACTTGACTTATTACAACATTCCCCATTCCGCTTATTAGCGAATATCTCCTTATATGTTACGTGTTCGAAAACCATCTCTCTAGAGACATAAAAAATAATATAATACCACTACTTTCCCCTATCCGACTATCCGACATAGAGCACTGCATTGAAACAAGTGCAGTGAATCTTGATCAATTTATATCACGAAGATAAGATGATCAGTCTAACAAGGCATAGCCTGTTTGTGGGTATACTGTGAAAGTCAAACAGTGTGCACGTGGCAAAAGAGAAAAATAAAGTCATGTAAAAATGGAAAAATAACAGATAATGTAAACAAGATAGTTAAAAAAAAAAGAATACAAGCTATAGGTATCTTTATACCGGAAGAAGAAGAGGGGAAATAATTATAATATATAAAATAAAAAATGACGTAGATTGTGTTATAGTTATGGTCTTTATGGTAAGAATGATTCTAACTAAATATAATAAAATATTCACGTTCATCGAACCTGCGGCTTCATGCACGGTAGCCAAATGCGCTACCTCTATGCTACAAAGCGGACAGTCAAAAATATATAAGTTAATTTATCCTGATTATGCTTACAATAATATTGTAATTTATTTCATTAATGAAGTTTGTTGAAATATTACATCAATTAAGCGTCAGCATTGTGAAATTTGCCTTGCTCTTTAGGGACTTATGCGCACTTTATACGAGACATAAAAGCTGGATGGAATATTGAATGGTCTGCGCGACATTTGGCTGACCTGACAGTTATTTTTTATGTATGTATGTAAACGTTTAAGTAAATATTGATACATCGAATGCTTTTAAACACATAAAAAACAAAAAACATATTTACATTATTAGCTATAATTATCAATTTTCTGTGTTGCAAACATATGATAATAACTTTCGATCGCGCTTAAAAATATACATATTTAACGAGTTTTTTGATTGACTGTACAGTTTTCAGTCCCGCATAAAGTGCGCACTAGTGTTTCTAGCCAAGTAAATAATACTGTGTGATCAAATATTCTACGCTTAGTTGTATTATTCCCTTGAATATTACGAGAGGAACATCCTGTATTACTAGACAGACGCTGTTCCTGCTCTCCCGCTCAGTATTATGTTTCAGTATTACTTACATACAGGATGTGTTGCTTTAAATGCATTATATTGAAGTGGGCGATCAACCTTTAAAAGATAATAAATAGTGGTAAAATATTCATTTGGAAAGCGTGCAGTGGTACGATATCGGTAGCGGAAACTTTACGTTTTGAATAACTAACGTAATGAATAAAAATATTACTAATGTTGGTATTGTTGATATATTTATCCTTGAATACATATCTTAGGTATGTATTCAATAATTTAGTGCACTTAACTGAGCAGGACGGTGTTTTCCGCAAGCTCTGGGGGTCGACTTAGTTGGCTGGAATATAGAGGGCAGTGGCACCACAAAGTAGCAAATTATGTAGATTTTTCTAAATCAATTACGTCAATTCGACGTGAGTTATCTAGATAGGAGATGCGTATGGGTTGAATAGGCGTATAGTATGGTTTAGGACGCTTGGGAGTAAGATTTACTGCACAATATCCCATCCGTTTTCAACGTTTTCCTTCCTTTGGACTCAGCTGAGGTTGCCGCCGCGTCTTCTCTGGGCGTGATTGGCGGGAAGCGGGCGAGAGTTAAATTTGGGCCAGCTCCCTGAGCAGGTTGGGGTGAATGTGTTTATGACAATCTTAGAGCCACGTCAGTGATAGGGGCAATGAAAGCATTTGGTCGCGTATTCCGGTTTTTCCAGCTAAAACTGAATATATTACATTTCGCGGATTAGCTTTAAAAAAACGGTAGAGTTGTAGAGTTGTACTGGACTGAAAAAAGACTA
>JAGVSP010004414.1:0-16146 GCA_022494985.1 Micrasema minimum
TCGCAAGGACTTCTCGTAGGATCTGTTCTAAAGAGATTTGCTTACTATCGATAGTATTTATGGAACAAGTATAATTTAATATTTGGATTTGGTTTCATATTTTTACCCATTAAATATTTATGAATGTATACGTTTTACATTTGTTTTTTCTTGTTTGTTCTATTTCTGGTTCTTTTGTTTATATTTGATCAGTAATTATCTTTGTTATAGTTTTATACACTAAACAAATAAAATCGATGAATCTTATACCCAGTTTTTCATACTCTTCTGTCATCTATGTCGGGAATTTCTTCAGAATCTACGCTTTGCATTTGAGACCTTTGTTGAATGTTTTCACCCATGTTATTGTCATTTGAGAAATAAATGATACAAATAAGTTATATTCTTTGGAAATAATTTGAGGACTTCTTAAAAAACAAAATATTATTTTCTCAGTATATGACACTTAGCATCTGGGTCACGTCGGGTTTAACTTGTAAATGACTGCCCATTTCGCCAATATCCTGTTAAGATCGAGTAAATATTTTGTTTGTTCTTCAGATATAACCTTCGGGAGGAGAGGTGTAATATAGACCGGAACACAACGGAAGAGATGGAGCCGGCTACAGTTAGTATTAAGGCTGAACCGGGGACTGGCGATGTAGAAGGAGATATTCTCCATACTGGGGAAGGGGGGGCCAGTACTAGCCAGTATGAAATATCCAGCTCTATTATGATCTTCACTGAGATTGATATTGATATCCCTGACATTAAACAGGAATGTTTGGAATCCTCTCGAAATAATGAAGCCGCCCAGTTGTCCACCAGGAAGGTACCAGAGGAGACAAGACCTCAACTAACAAGTAAGTGTAGTCTGCGTTTCCTTTCCACTCTCTTTATCACCCCTTACATACAATCCACTATCAACCCCCCTCCTACTCCTGGACCAGTGTTATTCTAACTCCTTTACCGGGCCCTAACAGTTTTTTATAGTCCAAAAAAAAGAATTGTATTTACTCGTTTAATAATGTGACAAGATCCAAATGTTAAGACAGATATTTTTTTTCAGAATCCACAAAGAGAGGAAGAAAAGAAATCTTACCGGAGAGGAAAGGAACATTGCCCCGAAGAATTGCGAGTAGTAAAATTTTACTCTCCAAAAATAAAACAAAAAATCAAAATCGTTTTGGTTGCTCATCTTGCAAATACAGTTCCTCATATAAAAAAGATTTATTTCATCATATACGTACTCACACCGGAGAGAAACCCTTCTCATGTCCAGAGTGTACCTACACATGTACTCAAAAAAAACATTTAAAGACTCACATGCTTACTCACACTGGTGAGAAACCTTTCTCATGTCCAGAGTGTACCTACACATGTGCACATAAATTAAGTTTAAAGTCTCACATGCTTACTCACACTGGTGAGAAACCCTTCTCATGTCCAGAGTGTACCTACACATGTGCACATAAATTAAGTTTAAAGTCTCACATGCTTTCTCACACTAGTGAGAAACCCTTCTCGTGTCCAGAATGCACCTGCACATTTACACGAAAACACAGTTTAAAGTCTCACATGCTTACTCACACTGGTGAGAAACCCTTCTCATGTCCAGAGTGTACCTACACATGTGCACATAAATTAAGTTTAAAGTATCACATGTTTTCTCACACTGGTGAGAAACCCTTCTCATGTCCAGAGTGTACCTACACATGTGCACGTAAATTAAGTTTAAAGTCTCACATGCTTTCTCACACTGGTGAGAAACCCTTCTCATGTCCAGACTGTGCCTACACATGTACTCAAAAAAAACATTTAAAGACTCACATGCTTACTCACACTGGTGAGAAACCTTTCTCATGTCCAGAGTGTACCTACACATGTGCACATAAATTAAGTTTAAAGTCTCACATGCTTTCTCACACTGGTGAGAAACCCTTCTCATGTCCAGTGTGTCAGTATAGATGTTATCGTAAAAGTGACTTGAGTCGGCACATGATGACTCACAGTGGCGTGAGACCGTTCTCCTGCCTGCAATGTCAATACAAATGTTCCAAAAGATATTATCTAATAAAACATTCCTTAACGCATATGGGGCAAAAAGAAATCAGAGTGAATTTAGTAAGAATGAAGTTGAAAATCGCCGAACATAATCTGAATTTTAAGTAAAAAATTTGTTTTCGAATGCTGATTTCGTAGTTCGTAGAAAAAAATATTTGATGCTAACCACTCTTTTGCCCCATAAGGGGGAAGAAAGGATTTCCTACAGCCCTCTCCTCAACTTAAAAATATCTGAGTCATAAAACACCTTGTAAATTTCCCATCAATTCTTATCTCAAACCTGACCACAAATACACACACACTAATAACAACTAATACAATAATATTACTTTATTATTGTTTCAATTTCATTTTATTTTGTCCCTTGAAAAAGAGACACCGGTGTTTCGGTTAATTAATGAACAAGTTGTCAGTAACAAAGTTTTTTGTATAAATTGTTTTAATAAATAACTACAAAGTGAATTACTTCTTCTGACATAAAATTTATATGTATATTTCAATAACCTGTTAAAATGTTTCAAATAAAACCATTTTTGTGTTTCAAGCTTTGATATTAATAAAAACTGAAAGTATCTAATTATTGAATTTATGAATGTTTATTTTATTCCCGGTTTTTGTTTATATTGAACAGTAATTATGTTTTGTTGTATAGTTTCATACAGAAAACAGAAATAAGATCGATGAATCTATACTGGGTCGTAGTGCCGCGTATGTATGGGGGCGCTACAGCTATTCCCAGTTTTTGTTTATATTGAACAGTAATATGTTTTGTTGTATAGTTTCATACAGAAAACAGAAATAAGATCGATGAATCTATACTGGGGTCGTAGTGCCGCGTATGTATGGGGGCGCTACAGCTATTTCCAGGTATTTGCGCTCTCGCTTGAGTGGCCAAGGAACGATAAACATCACTTGGTGTACCAATGCAGTGCCCTAGGGTCCATTAGGTGCGGATAAGGGAAGAAGTAGTACCAGAAATGTTAGATACATCTGCCTGGAGATGAAGAAAATCGCCAGGAGTTGATACAAACAGAAACAGTCAAGTTAAAGGTCGTCCACAAATAACAAAAAGTAAAAACCAAACGGTTTTTATAAATACTTTGGAATATTTGGCTACCGTGCAAGAGGTCTCGGGTTCTATTCCCGTAGGGGGTCAACATGAAATTCATTTATTTATTAAGACTTCCCATTTCAAGTTACATGAATACAATATTATTACATTAAATATTATACATAAACAAACAGTAGACAATAGAGAAAAATGCTGGAAAGAATCCCAAATAGGCATGGCCTGTGCGTGGATAAAATGATCAAGAATGCAGTGCCCGATGCACCATTAGGTGCGGATAAGGCAGGGGTGGGCTGCCAATTTTTTTAACAAGGGGCTCGCGGGGGGAGGTTGTTTGGGGGGTGGTTTCGTGGGATGGGTGGAGGGGGAGGGGGAGGTGTATCATTTTGTTCTAACTATCCAAAACACTAATACATAATAATGAAAAAACAATTTAAAATACTTAATTTTATTTTTTTTTTTTTTTTTTATTTATTTTTATTTTCATTTATTTAGGATACATACAGTTCTTACAATTAATTACACGTAATGTCAGTAAATATAAGTTAATGGACCAGTTAAGTTTCCATATTTATAATAAATTATTAATGGGCTTAATTTATTAAGTCTAGATCATGGAGAAAATTTAGATAAAACTAAGGGTTCGTTATTTAACAATTTCAAGAAAAAAGAGGGGGGGTGGGCACTATAGCAAAAGTTATGAAGTTATTAAGAGATTTTGTGGGGGTTGGGCATACACTTCTAGGAGTTCCTTTTTAAAAGTTGATAGACTCGTGTTATTTATGTCTAATTGTTTGAAGAAACTATATGCACATCAAACGACAAAATATAGATTTGACTTGTTTTTTTACGGTAGAAAATTTTATAATTCAACAAATCAACAAGTAAAGGGAAGAAAAATGTGCACGTGCGAAGCAAGACGGAGAATCGCAAAAATGTTGCGTTGAACATCTAAGAACACATGGAAGCAATATCGTGTATTTTCAAACGTCGCGTCGGCGTTTTAAAGCATTGTTAGGCGATTGCAGGCAACTGTTACACTATACATATAGACAAAAAATGCATCCCTAATAAATATATTTCTCGAGAAATTTCAAAAGGCAACGAAGTTTGAGGTTTCATAATACATTTGAACCATCCACTGAAATTGCATTTATGTACTGATTTGATCTGAGAATATTAATTTCTCTTAATTTAACAAGGGGCTCGCCGGCCCAAGTCAAATTTAACAAGGGGCTCGCTCGAGCCCCTCCAAGCCCCCTGCAGCCCACCGCTGGGATAAGGGAAAGGAGTAATCGAGTACCTGCGTTTTTTAAACTGAATTTAAAAACATAGCATAGGAATGAAAACTCCACTCTTTCCCTAGACTGTTTAAAGACTATTAAGTCTTTTTTCAGTCCAGCACAGCTCTACCGATTTAGCTAATCTGCTTTTAAATTCAATAGATTCAGTTTTAACTGGAAAAAGCGGAAGAAAACCAGGTCATATACGCGACTAAATGCCTTCATTGCTCCTGTCACTGTCTCGGCTCTAAGATTCCCATAAACACATTCACCCCAACCTGCTTAAGGAGCTGGCCCAAATTTACAGCGATAAGAATATTAGTAATTCTACCCCTTTTTTATTCGTTAGTTACAACTACCTCCCACCCGGTCAACCACGCCCAATACGCCCACAAAAGACGCGGCAGCAACCCTGGTTGTGTTTAAAGGAAGGAGAGGGTTGAAAGGACTACGAGAATGTGAGATTGTGGAGTAAATCTTTCTCCCAAGCGTCCTAATACATAACACATACAGTATTACAAGTCATCCTACCAGGCGAACGTATTTCATGCGTCCCCTGCCGCACCCTATCCACATCCTAACCGAAACAAGTCACACAGTCGGAAGCAAAATGGCCATAGGAAAGGAGAAAGAAGGACCCCACCAAGGAACGCCCACGCCGCCAGTCCCCAGAAACGCAGCCAAGTGAAATTATATGTGTTTTTATTTATTAGAAATCCCAGACACCTCCTCAATATTATGTTCGCCCGGTAGAATTTATCTTCTTGATACACCATATCATCGATCGGCATTAATTTATTAGAAATCAGTATAGCAACGACGTACATATATTATTTATTACTTTGCCGCTGATCATCAAGTCCTTATTTTAAGAAATGAATGATTTTTCTATCATTATTGTGTTGCTTTTATATGTATATTTTTTTATATTTATATTTACATGTATATTCCTTTTTCATTTTTTAAACTGATATTTTCTTTTATGTATTTTTCTGTTCTTTTTTTAAAAAAAATGGTCTCACAGTGATTTATAATTATTGTATGAATATGTATAATTATATTTTTTTAAAAACGTGTTGTCGAAGCCATAACAGCGTTTATAAATAAATAAATAAATCCAGGTCACCTCCTCAATATTATGTTTGCCTGGTAGAATTTATTCTCCTGATACACCATATCATCGTTCGGCATTAATTTTGTAGGTATTTATTTATTAGAAATCTCAGACACCTCCTCAAAATTGGCGTGCACTATCACCAATCTACAAATATATTTTTTCCAAAAGACATAAAAAACTGTTTGTTAGCTAACTAACTTTATGTATTTACACTTTTATTATAAATTGCAATAATTAGGATAAGTGTTAAATTGGTGAAAAATCATGTTTTGTTTTATTAAGGAACATGCTACGACAGTTAAGGAAGTACCAATATGAAAATATCGTACTGGAGTATACATGTTGAATCAATTGTCAATAAACTAAATAACCTGATTCACCTTTTCCTTTCTTTAAGAAATATACTCAAAGTTAAAGAATTGAAACAGCTTTATTATGCATTTGTTAATTCTGTGTTGATCAAACTATGGAATAATAGGATGTAGGAGCTGCACAAAACCGTTATGGCTCCAGCAGCAACTGCGCACGAATCGCTAATTAGAGTAATTTTTAAGCACCATTAAGATGTCCAAGTGATTCTCTTTTTAATGAATTGAAAGTCCTGGATGTGCGACAGCAGTATATTTGGAGGTCAGTAGCGGTCAGCTTGATACCAGACACTCCAGTAAGGATCTGACTCTACAAACGAGGGTCAATACTTCCTTGGCTCAGAGGCAGCACAACTACATTGGACCAATGATCTACAATCATATCCCAGCAGTGCTGCCAGATCCGAGAGACGGCTTCTCCCACCCGGCGCTGCCAATTTTCCCACTTTCGGCCAGAAATTCCCGTTTTCTCTTAAAAGGCTTAAAAACGTTCATTTTGAAGAAAAAAATGTTGTTTTTAGTCATTGTGTGTATGGGGAAGACTCAGGAGACATTAGTGGCCGTATAAAGTGCGTGAAAACGCAAATAAAACACAGTCAGATGCTACGTTGCCAAGGTTGGTAGCATGTTCCGACGTTATTGGCTGGCGCGCCATGGCGCCTAGGTTTGAAATATTAAAAACATAAAATAAACAAATAAAAGCCATGTATTTGGACGAAAAAATGGCGAAATTCACATAAATTATGCCCACAAGTGCGAAAAATTCCCGTTTTTTACCCTCTTTTTCGGAATCTTCCCGTTTTTCCCGTTTCTCAAAATTTGGCCCAAAAGTTCCCGGAAAGTGGGAAAATTCCCTCCGTCTGGCAGCACTGCAGTATTAGTATTATTTATATATTTATTTGATCTGTGACCGTGTCAAATCTTTTTGCAGCCTTCGACAGTAATTGACTTAATTCCATGTTTATAAAAAAGTATAATGACGATATTTGTGCTTTGATCTGTGCAAAAAATACGCGCGCACGACGTAAGTTATATAAATGAACATGATAAACAAACTGTTTAGAATATTTGCTCGTAAACCCGCCAATGACAGTACCACTTTGGAGGTTAACTCGTTTCGTAATATTATTGTTATCTTGATTTTATAAGTTATCTGATGTGGTTTGACCTTCTCGTAAGTGAAATATCTTTTATTATTTCATATTCTTTAGTATTTACTTCATATATCTTCTTCAGACGTTTTAAATCCTACTGCGCACATTTTTTTGACAGCTGCGATTCAAATCATATTTATTAAATTAATTGAATTATATTCTTCGATGTCTCAGAGTCTGCAGAGAGGCTCTGGATCGTTATTTCCACTGCGCTCTGTCCTCCGCAGCCCTCTTCAGATCAGAATGTAAGCCTGGGTTCATATCCTCACACACTTGCTCTAACTAACCATCACGCCATTTCCCCGTAGGGGTAGGCAGAGAGGATAGAACGCCATACCACTCTGTCCTGACATACTTCCTTTGCTTCCTCTACATTCATACATCTTCTCATGCACATACCCGGTTATTCCGACTTTTCACATGTCCACTTTCAAGTACTTGATGTACTTGGTCATGCCATGTCTTTCTCGGCTGTCCTCGGCTTCTACATCCAGGCACACTTGCATTTAAACTTCTTTTAGCCGTTCTTTCACCACTCATTCGCTCCACATGACCAAACCTTCTTAAAAGCCCTTTCTTAATATTGTGGATAATGCTTATCTCAGCCCTGCACTCTGCTCTAATTTCGACATTTGCACACCTATCATACATAGTCTTACCACACATTCGCCTGAGAGATAGAATTGAATAAAACTAAAACTATTCTACTTTAGAATTCATTTTATATAATGTGTTTTTACTATTTTCAGATTAATAATGGACCGGCCTAGATGAAAATAAGCGGCAAAAACCTAATTCAAAATGTGGAGGAATTCTAAAACACTTTTTGAAAGATGTTCCGTTCTTTATTCGAAAACTAAATTCGAAATTCTCAAGTTGCCACCGCACAATTTAAACAAGCACCTCTGTACCAACGCTAGCATAATTAATTACAAAAATGGCTGTGATAAAATGTATACAAATATTAGATTTAAATCAACTGTTACCAATAGCAAAAATCCCAAGTTCCTAAATACAAATTCCGAAGAAGAAGATGATGAAAAGAACAAAGCCATTGAATTCAGATCGGCCAATCAGAGCGCATGCTTTGAAATGTCGAAAGAACACTCCGCCATTTTGAATGTGAAAAATCTGACAGCTTTTTAAATGAGTCAGCTTGAATATAACTCGGTCATTTGGTCTCCTTTTTACAGGGTTCACGTAAAGAACATTGAAAGAGTCCAACATTAATTTTTGCGCTTTATTAATTATAAATTAAATATTCCCATTGTAAACATAAATTACAACTTTTTGAATATACAAACATTACAAAATAGAAGAATATTAAATGATTTGATCCTTCTGTTCAAAGTATTAAAATCTATGTTTGATTGTTGTCAACTAACAAATTTAATTAGTACAAGTGCCTGGTCGAGGTACCCGTAGTAATGCACTATTTTATTGTAGACAATCATCGACCAATTACAGTGCTAACTCACCGACACAAAGAATGCACGCACTGGCTAACAAGTATACTAACAATATTGATGTTTTCAACACAAATCTAGTGCATTTTAGGGAACAGTGTCTGGATGCCATCTCTGGCGGTAATGAATAGCTACCTACTGTGTAATAGAGGTGGGTTTAAGCGTTTAATTTCCAATAAAACGGTTATAACTGATTACGTTACCAGATTTTTAACGACTACTGGTAAGCGTTACTATTAACGGCGTTTATGATTTCTGATAGTTGCTTCGAATTTGGTTATTTGGTAACGTTTAACCTATCACCATCTCTTTTCCACCGATTTATTATCATGTGTTAATAACGGACGTTAGGATAATAAATCACAGTAGTAACGGCTGAGTAACGCAAGCCTTATCCCTTTTTCTTCGTGTTTATTCTTACAGGTTAAAACGAGACGAAGGATAATAAATAGCGCATCCTTTTTTTTACTCACTAATTTAGTCGAGGGTTAGGTGAAACAGAAGCATAATAATGAATATAGTGAAAATCATGCAGTTAATACGTTAATAACGTTAATAGTAACGCTAGTCTTATCCTTTTTCTTCGTGTTTATTCTTTCAGGTTTAAACAGGACGGAGGATAATTAACGCTGCATCTCTTTTCTGCTTACTGTTTTTACCTAAGTGTTAGATGAAATAGAAGGGCGTTAATTGTTAACCACGCTTACCAGTTTATAACTACTAATAATTAATGTGGGGTTTGATAACGTCGTGAATTAACCGGTTAGGTTATATATTAGTCCACCTCTACTGTGTAATCATTTAAAAATGTCTTTGTAAAAGCCCTATGGGCGTAAAAACAATAAAATAAATAAAAATAAATAAATATCCTTACTCCACACTAGGCACCACATAAGGCCTTGTTTTGTCTTCCCAGGAACCTGGCTGCTGTTCTGGCCGTGCGGCTGGTCCATCCTGCTGGCCACCAGCCCCGAGGTCTGCTCCGCGTACTTCGCTGCCCAGACCCTGGGCCTGTTCCTCGCCGGGTCGCTGGTAATGCGGGGCGCCGGCTGCACCATCAACGACATGTGGGACAGGGACATAGACGCCAAGGAGGCTGCCATATTTATTTATGTATTTATTTATTTATTGACAGCCAACAGGGCATACACTATTTTAACATATACAAATATCAATTAATATAACTCTTTCAAGCGTTTATTTTACTTTTGACACATGGGCGCTATAAAGTTCCGTAATTATTGCAGGCAACCATAGACCGAAAAAATGCAATACTTCATGTTTTTTTTTTACGATAGTGAAGCACATGTTTATAGCTCCGATATTTATTGATATCGATGTTTATTGAGTGCTCCTTACTTATGCAAACGAGGATTATTCAAGTTGATGGGGGATTGTTTCCATGAAAAAATAAAAAATGTGATTTAAATTAAAACATATTTTGTTTTTTTTTCTTTGTCCGCGACACACATTTCTCAATGTACATCACGGACTTTTTTAAAGGGAAAAAAAAAAAAAAAAATTTACAAATCAAAAAAAAAAAAAAAAACGACAAATACAAATAGTCCCTATGCATATTTTGGGGTTTTCTGTAGCTCACCTGCACCGATGACAAACTCAATTAAGGAGTTTATCGGGACTATTGTTAAAGTTTGTTTTGTAAAGAAATGATGTATTTTTTGTAATATTTATTTATTGAATAAAGACTGTTATAAAAAAAAAGTTTTATGACAGCGCTTTCGTAATATAACTCTGCTTTTAAAACGTCTGGGTATGTTTATAATACTACAAAATGTTGAGCAAAAACAAAAAATATGAATGTGTTAAATTGATTGACACTTCTTTCATAAATAAAGTCAATTTTTATGAGAAATCGATTCGGTAACGCATTTAGAACATCCTAATCGATATCATAATTGAGCTGTCAATGTAAAATAAACGCTTGGAATTGGTAATAACAATAACGTCCAATTATAAGGCTATCTACTAACTAACTATAGGGGAATCTTCATAATAGATTCACAGGTGGCAGTGACATCAGGAGCTCAATGCCGTAATGCCTGCAGTGTATCTTGATCATTTTATTACATGAAGGTAAGATGATCAGTCATACGCTTCAGTACCAGTCAAGGTATCACACATGAAATGTTAATAATATAAAAATCACATGTAAATTAATATTTCATGTCAGCCCCCAAGGGAATCGAAACAGCGACCCTTTTTTTTATGCCTATTAAAAATTTCGCCGCATTGAAATTGAAAAGATGTTAAGATAATGATTACACCTATGAAGATATGGACTCAATGTTGAGAATCTCTAGTCTTCAAAAGGCTAGATCTAACATTGATTCCATTGAAATAGCTAAATGGCATGATAGATGCACCATCTTTATGACTCAAGTGACTTTCTGTATTCTGTCAGTCCGTAGGTGGGTGAGAAATAATGACGTGCTGTTCTTAGTCACCACAAAAGTAACTATGGTTTTCATGCCCCATTGTCTCGATTGTGTCGTATTGTAAACTCAAGACGGGATCTGGACTTGGTTCGGTGTAAGTCTATCAAGATTTAAACATTCACAAGAAGTAGACCGGATCCTGTCTTGAGTGTGTCCACATTTTATTTCTAAACTGTCTTAGCTTCACCAATTTATGTTCTGTCACTTATTTTTACTGCTTGTTATCGTTTATTTATGCTTTTTATGTATTTTAAAATGGATTTTACCGTAAATATATATTAAAATAATGTAAATAATAAGATTATAAAATGGTCTAATGCATATTATATTGACGCAAATTCACCAAAAAAATGTTTAATATGCAAATCCCTACCGTTAAACAATAGTACCTTCTTGTACCATACATTCTGCGTAGTTGAAATATTATTAAAATATTCCAAAAAAACTTTCTATTGTACGTGAAATTCACAGTTTTATGGTAAAAAATGTATGAAAAAATATGTAAATTGGATGAAAATTATATTATGCGCACTTTATGTGGAACAAACAACTGTACAGCCTGTCAAAAGACACGCTAAATATGTGTATTTTTTAACATATAAGTTATTTATTTATTTATTTTTATTGTTTTTTACGCCCATAGGGCTTTTACATAGACTTTTTTAAATGATTAGTAGGTAGCTATTCATTTACCCCAGAGATGGCATCCAGACACTGTTCCCTAAATGCACTAGATTTGCTTTGAAACATCAATATTGTTAGTGTACTTGTTAGCCAATGCGTGCATTCTTCGTATCGGTGAGTTAGCACTGTAGTTGGTTGATGATTGGCTACAGTAAAATAGTGCATTACTACGGATAACTCGACCAGGCACTCGTATACTAATTAAATTTGTTAGTTGACAACAATCAAACATAGATTTTAATACTTTGAACAGAAAGAGCAAATCATTTCATATTCTTCTATTTCTAATTATCGTATTTATTTACGGTAAAATCCATTTTAAATACATAGATAAGCATAATAGGGATAACAAGCAGTAAAAATAAGTGACAGAACATTAAACTTGTGAAGCTAAGACAGGTAGAATAAAATTGTGGACACACTCAAGACAGGGATCGGGTCTACTTCAGTGAATGTTTAAATCTTGATAGACTTACACCAAACAAGTCCAGATCCGTCTTGAGTTTACAATACGACACAATCGAGACAATGGGGCATGAAAACCATAGTTACTTTTGTGGGTGACTAAGGAACAGCACGTCATTATTTCTCAACCTACGGACTGGAATACAGAAAGTCACGCGAGTCAGTAAAGATGGTGCATCTATCATGCCATTTAAATGGACAAACGGTAACTAAAACGTGTGAAAAAATCATTGCTGCATTGAGCTGCGGGACGTGGACTTGAGTCAGGAGGATGCGCGGGAGCTGGCGGTCGATCGCTTGGCCTGGAGGCAGTTTGTGGAATCCATATGCTTGTTAGTTTTGTGGTGACTAAGGAACAGCACTAGCTAATTCTTCAAATGTTTTTCAGGTTGAGAGGACCAAGAATCGTCCGCTGGTGAGCGGCGCCCTTAGCACCAAATCCGCCATGTTTCTTCCTGGCTGGCCAGCTCTCTCTGGGACTGGCAATTCTCCTTCAACTAAACTGTCTTAGCATTCTGCTAGGGATCTCAAGTTTGGGTGAGTTTATCTTTCGAACAACAATTTCAGAGAAGTGACGTTCCCAACTTGAAAAATACTACTACGGCATCCGACTTTGGTGTTATTGCTTTATGTGGGTGCACAGAGAGAAATGAAAGGGTATTTATAGTTTCTAGTGCACATTTATTACACAGAAGTTACATGAAATGAAATACAATGAAAACTTAACTAATTAAACTAAGATTGACATGAGTTATGAATTTGATACATAATTGATCTGTCAAAAGTAAAATAAACTAACTAACTAACCATCACGCCATTTCCCCGAAGGGGTAGGCAGAGAGGATAGAAACGCCACAACACTCTGTCCTGGCACACTTCTCTTGCTTCCTCTACATTCATACATCTTCTCATGCACGCTTGTCGATTATTCCGACTTCTTACATGCCCACTTTCAAGCACTTGTTTTACTTGATCATGCCATGTCTTTCTCGGCCTTCCTCGACTTCTACATCCAGACCTTTCTTAATTTTGTCAATAATGCTTATCTCAGCCTTGCATTCGGCTCTAATTTCAACATTAGTGCACCTATCATACATAGTTTTACCACACATTCGCCTGAGACAACTGCATTCAATTTACTTTCATCCTTATTTTTCAACTCCATACTTGGCTTCCATACATAAGGGTTGGTACCAGAACTCCATTGTGCACTGCCAATTTAGCCTCTTTTGAAAAGCACTTATTAGATACTACCGACTTTAAGGCACCATTAATTTAATTAAAATATCATTTTAGTAAAATAAACGCTTGGAAATAGATAACCCACGGAATTACGCCCTAGAAATCATTGTCCTAACCCCAAACATCCTCGCCTTCTCCATTCCAGCCCTCGTGGTGACCTACCCGCTGGCCAAGAGGGTGACGGACTACCCTCAGCTGGTGCTGGGGCTGGCCTTCAACTGGGGGGCGCTCATGGGCTGGACGGCTGTTGCGGCGGGCTTCAGCCCCCAGGTCTGCCTGCCGCTCTACTCGGCCGGCATCTGCTGGACGCTGCTGTACGACACCATCTACGCCCACCAGGTAGGGTGAAGTTAGGCTTAAGGCGATCCATTCAGCGCGGAGCAAAAAAAGGCAGTTTTCAAACTAAACTTTAGAGTCCAATAATAAGCTTAACATAAAATTTTGAAAACCATTTAAAAGATTGAACATTTATCTAGTTGGTTGATGAAATAAAAATATTAAAAAAAATATTATTTGACTAAAAAATTGCAAGGAAAAGTGCATTTTTCGTTTTTTTTCAACATTTTCAACACAAAGTTTTAGTTATTTTTTTTTTTTTTTTTTTTTTATTTCAAAACAAAATTTTTGTTTACATTAAAACACATATATGTACAATAAAAAAATATATAAATAAATATGTGGGAACCATTCGTCCAAAGTGCAAATATAATTCAGCTGCGTCAGGTATTATTACACGAGTAGGTAATTCCTAGAATATCATCAGCTGACGCTGCAATTCACACGAATGTTTATCCCCACCATACAACTCTTATAACAAAGGACTGCTGTCCTATAAATACCCGTACCGAGGGTCAGAACAGCAGTGCAGCACAACCATCTTATACCATCTACGCAGTTACTCTCTTCAGTCGGAGAGTCGCCTGTCCACGTCAGCAGCCAAGACGCCGTGTCTTGCCTGACGTAGACGACGCCGTCATGGAAAGCTCGGACCACGCCCTGGATTCACACTCTTGGTACCAGCAACGGAAGCCCGACTGCATCGTCTGCTCTCCACGTTGCTTCGCTACCGACGTCCTTCCAGCCGCCGACTTCGCTCCATCGCTACGGAACTGCCACGCACTCATCATCCGACACGCAACACTCATCCTTGTTAACTAAATAAATGAATACAACATCACCAGCGTTTCCACTAACCTTCCACTGGTAAAAGGGGACTCCTCTACCTCCAAACCCCTTTAAATATAAACAAAAATCCCACCAAGGCATAGCCTGTTTGTGGGTATACTGTGAAAGTCATACAGTGAGCACGTGGCAAAAGAGAAAGATAAAGTTAAAAAAGAAATGGAAAAATAACAGATAATGTAAACAAAATAGTTAAGAAAAGAATGAACACAAGATATTGGTATCTTTATACCGGAAAAAAGAAGAGGGGAAATAATATATAATATATAAAAAAGAAAATAAAATAAAAATAAAAAATGACGTAAATTATGTTATAGTTATAGTCTTTAAAGTAAGAATGATTCTACCTTTACACTATGTATCCAACTTTGGGTTAATTTTTTTAAAAGATGAAAAATTAGATATTATATTCTAATATTTTTAATCATAGTTATTTAAAGATCAATTATTGTTCTTATTGGAGGATGATTTTTTAAAGTATCTGCTTTTCATAATATAAAATTGTTTCAGAGTCCATTTCGAATTTATAAATTGTTGAAACTTAATCGCTCTTTCTTATATACATATTACTTTTAAAAATGTTTTTTTTTTACATTTCTATATTGTATACAACACATATTTTTCAATTAAGTGCTTTTTTTTTTTCAAAAATAGCTAAAATATTATTGCAAATTTATATTATAAAATTCATGTATTTTTCATTGAAAATCAATCATATACAAAGCGTAACGTTTTGTTTACGTACGAAATTGTGTTTGGCTGGATGGAATCGCCTTAAGAGTAACTCAAACATATTGCTCGATTTTCTCCCAGGAATTTAACATTAGAGCAATGATTTTTTCACACATTTTAGATATCGACCAGATTGCGTGTTTGTATTGTCTTATTTTTTTTAAATTTTATTTTGTTTACCATGTTTTAAAAATAAGTTACGGACATAATAATGATTTTCGTACCTTAGTTATAAATCAGGATTCAATATATATAATCAGATGTAGAAGCCGAGGAAGCCGTAATAAGACGTGGCATGACCAAGTACGACAAGTATTTGAATGTGGACATGTGAAAAGTCGGAATAAATCGGCGTATGTGCATGATAATGATGTATGAATGTAGAGGAAGGAAGGAAAATTTTTTTCTCTAGTGAAAATCTTTCAAAGATTGTTAAGCTTTTTTGGGCCCATCTTTATTGGGGTAGGTAAGGCTCTCCGCTTTAACTACTAGAAACGCCTAAGTGTCTTTCCCCTTTTTTACCCTAAAATTTTAAAACTTTTTTAATGTTACAAAAAATTTTTAGACAAATTTTTGGATTTCCCCTCTGCAATTTTATCTGATTTAGCCAGCATGGGTATTCCATTTTTTTCAAATTATTTGGGAAAATTCAAAATGTTTTTTTTTTTCATTTCTGACAAGGAGACGGCCAATTTGGTATTAAGTCCCCCCCCTGAAGTTGGGTTCCCAAAAGCAAGTCTCCCACCGTTTCCACCCGGGGGGGTTGGGGGGTGGTCTACTGTGGGGTGGGGCCCCCGCAGGGCCGTCTACCCCTGTCTGGCCTCCGGGGGAGCCCCATCCCCCGCAGGTTTAAAAAAACAATAACTTATTCTTAATGTTATCTAA